>MDKH01168522.1:0-128056 GCA_005239495.1 Nicotiana undulata | reverse complement strand
GTGGTATCTTCTCTACCTCTCTTTACATTATTGTTCATCTTTATATTGACCGGCCTTACATACACAGTACTTTATTCGTACTGACGTCCTTTTATTTGTGGATGCGCCTGATAGACAGGTAGACACAGCTCTCCCACCATAATAGGCTTTCCAGTTCAGCGGTCATAGGCGAGATCCCTTCTCCGGACTTGCCGTGGTCTTGGTATGCATTTTTGTTATAGATATTATGGGTATGTCGGGGCCCTGTTCCGGCTATGTTGCATTACTTATGCTCCTTTAGAGGCTCATAGACAGGTGTCAACTCATGTATAGTTTGGTATGCCTTGTTGGATAATTTTGTTGTATAGTCTTTCATGTCAGCGTTGTAGCTCATACCTTTTATGTAGTTTCTTAGCAATCTTGTCATCCCATGTGATGTATGTTCATGATCAATATCTACCATTTATATCAATCTCGTTATCCCTTAAAGATAATAAGAAGGTTAGATAAAATGTACGTTGGTGCTCGGCAAGTATGGCCCGGGTGCTAGTCATGATCCTCCAGTTTGGGTCGTGACAGACATCATCATCCTTCGTGCTTTAACGTCTCGTGATAAATAAGCATGTACACGACATAACCCTTTTTTACATTTATCCTCACATTCACTCAATCAATGATGTCAATATGTAAATGAGTCACGGAAACACCCTTCGTGACTTTCAATCTTCCTCATCAAGCAACAACAACAACCCACAGTATCAAGCAAGGTGTGAAGCAAATTTCAGCCTCAATAGTTGTGTTAGAATAAGAAAACCCAACTTTCGATATTACAACAATTTTAACATAAGCGATAAACACGAAAGTGAATAGTCAAAGAATAAATGATCTATCTAAGGCACGGAAGGCGTAGTAAATGAAACAACATGGTACAAATAAGATAAATTCCACCCCGCATGGTTTCAACCTATAACAATGCATATATACCTGTCACCTTGCATATACGTAGTCCTCACACATAATTCATGTAGAAACAGACCAAACAAGTCCTAATTCCCTTCAAGTCAAATTTAACCACGACATTTACCTCCTTTCAGACCCAAATCAACAATCAACCACAGGTTCGACTAAGATTCCAAACCAACCGAAACGAGCAAATTATCGATCAAACAATAAAAAATAAGCTTTACAAACTACCCACGAATGAAAAAGGTTCAAATTTGATCATATTTGAAAAAGTCAACAATAGTCAACCTCGAGCTTGCTTATTCGAAATCTGAGATTCATATCAAATCTCCACTATCAATTAAATGTCCAGCCCAGTTGTGTCATATGTTTCCAAATGCGACCTCAATTTGAGGTCTAAATATCAATTTTACAAAATTCCTAAATTCAACCCAAAACCCCTCATTCCTACCTTGAAATTCATAGATTTGACATTGAAATTCATGAAAAGGTAATGGGAATTGATTGAAACCTAGTTAAAGTTTCATACCAATGATTTTGGGTAGAAATTGTTCTTCAAAAATCGCCTCTAGAGAGCTTAGGGTTGAAAATTAATGTAAAATGAGATAATCTCGTTTATTTCAACTTTTACCCAGTTGCAGACGTCGCAATTGTGAACTTTAGCGAACATAACAACAATGCCCTAGAAGTTAAAAATGCGTCTAACCCTTCACATTTGCGAAGTCCCTCCATCTTGTTAATACGAAAAAATGCTTCGCAAAAGTGAAGCTTTCACCCAGCCGCGTACATTGCAAATGCGATTCCTACATTGCAAATGTGATTCCTACATCGCAAATGCGATCCCTCTCCGGTTCGCAATCGTTACCCTAAATTTGCACTTCCAAAGTCCTCAGTCCCCGTCCAAATTCCACAAGTGAGAGACTGACTTCGCAAAAATGAAGCTCACAATTGCGAGACCTGCATCCCAGCTACACTAGAAAATGCATTAGTAATTCAAAACCACATCTAAAACTCATCCGAGCCCCTCGAGATCCAAGATGAACATTCACGCAAGTATATTAACATTATACAAACTCTCTCTCTAACTCAGATCATCAAAATAACATCAATTATCACGAGTCGATCAACAAAACTCAAAATTTCAAATATGAAATTCATTGTTTTTCCAAATTTTCACATAATGCACCGATACGCGTTCAGGTCACCCGAGACCCTAGCCAAATTTGCGTACAAGTCCAAAAACACCATACGAACCTACTGGAATTGTCTAAATATTAATCCAAAGACTTTTACCAAAAATATTGATCATGGTCAACTCTAGCCTCATATTAAGTCAAAATCATGCTTTCTTTACAATTTCACATAAATGATTTCAGAAAATTGAAACGGACCGTGCACGCAAGTCATATAACAACAAATGGGGCAATGAAAGGTCTCAGAACACCAAAATTAAAGCTAGTACTCAAAATGACCTATCTGATTGTCAAATTCTCCACCTCTAAAAGAACTGCTCGTCCCTGAACGTATATGAAAATGTACCTAGACTAGTAAAAAGGTGTGGGTATTTGCTCCGCATATCAGACTGAGACTCCTACATAGCCTCCTTATTTAGCTGACCTCTCCATTGAACTTTTACAGAAGGGAAACTCTTAGACCTCAACTTTCGAACTTGTCCGTCTACAATATCTACCGGATCTTCCTCATAGGTCAAATTATCTTCAAGTAGAACCGTGATAAGTCCAAAACATGTGATCTATCCTCATGGAACTTCTGAAGAATAAAAACGAGGAATACTGGATGTACCCCTGCTATGCTAGGAGGCAATGCAAGCCTATAAAAAACCTCCCCACTTCTCTTCAGGATCTCAAACGATCCAATAAACCTCAGGCTCAACTTGCCCTTCTTCCCAAACTGCATCACGCCCTTCATAGGCGTAATTCGGAGAAGAACTATCTCGCCCCCCATGTAAGCTACATCTCTCTTTCCGGTCCGCATAACTCTTTTGCCTGGACTAAGCTGTACGAAGTTGCTCCTGAATCACCTTAACCTTTTCTAAACCATCAAAAACTAAATCAGTGACCAACAATATAGTCTCTCCAATATCAACCCCCCAACTGTCAAACGACATCGCCTCCCATACAATGCCTTGTATAGAGCCATCAGAATGCTCGACTGATACGGTGTTTGTAGGCGAAATCCGCTAGAGGTAAAAACTGGTCCCAGTGACTCCCAAAATCCACAGAGCATTTATGCAACATGTCCTCCAGTATCTCAAAGTGATCTCGAGCGGTTCGTGTGTCTGAGAATGAAATGCAATACTCAGCTCGACCCGCATACCCAAATCACGTTGGATAGCTCTCCAAAAATTCAATATGAACTAAGTTCCCCGGTTCAAAATGATAGAAATGGGAACGACGTGCATGCATATAATCTCCCAGATGTAAATATGAGCCAACCAACTGAAGAATAGGACATCAACACTGGAATGAAGTTTGCGGACTTAGTCAATCGATCCACAATAATCCAGGCTGTGTCATATTTTTTCAAGGTCTATGGTAAGCCTACCACAAAATCCATAGTGATGCGCTCCCACTTCCACTCCAATATCTCAAATCTTTGAGTCAACCCACCTGGTTTTTGATGCTCTTACTTCACCTGTTGGCAATTCATACACCGTGAGACATGACTGATAATATCTTTCTTCATCCTCTGCCACCAATAGTGTTTTTTCAAATCACGGTACATATTTTGACACCTGGGTGAATGGAATAGCGTGAACTGTTAGCCTCCTCAAGGATCAGCTCTCTCCACCCATCAATACTTGGAACACGAATTCGGCCTTGAAGCCGCATAAAACCATCATGCCCAATCACAACCTCCTTGGCACTACCCTGTTCCACCGTGTCTTTCAACACCAACAAGTGATGATCATAAAACTAGTAAGCCTCGATATGCTCCAACAATGATGAATGTTCCACCACACAATCATGAAATCGGCTAGGATTCGAAATATCCATTCTCACGAACCGATTGGCCAAAGCCAGGACATCAATAGCTAGTGGCCTCTCCACTGGGTAAATATGCCAAACTACCCATGCTTTCTGCCTTCTAACTCAATGCATTAGCCACTACATCGGCCTTCCTCGCATGATATCATATGGTGATATCATAATCCTTTAGTAACTCTATCAATCTCCACTGTCACAAATTAAGGTTCTTCTGCTTGAACAAGTGCTGCAGACTTCGATAGTCGGTATAGACCTCACATGGGATGCCATATAGATGGTTCCTCTAAATCTTCAGCGCGTGAACAATGACTGCGAATTCTAAATCATTTAGAGGGTAATTATTTTCATGAACCTTCAACTGGCGAGACGCGTAGACAATCACCCTACCGTCCTACATCAATATCGTGCAAGACCAACAAACGATGCATCAAAGTACACCATGTAAGAACCTGAACTCGCAAGCAAAACCAACATTAGAGTTGTATTCAATGTGGTCTTGATCTTCTAAAAGGTCAACACACACTCGTCGGACCATCTAAATAGAGCATCCTTCTACGTCCATTAGGTCAAACGGGATAAGATAGATGAAAACCCCTCCATGAACCGCCAATTACCTTGCCAAAGCCCAAGAAGCTATGAATCTTTGTAGATGAAGTAAGCCTAGGACAGTTCTTAACTGCCTCAATTTTCATAGGATCCAAAATTGACCAAAAATGCAGCTGAGTCCAACCAAAACGTAAACTTCAAAAACTTGGCATGTAACTGATGATCCTTCAAAGTCTGAAGTATTATCCTTAGGTGATGCTCATGCTCTTCTCGACTGTGAGAGTAAACCACAATATCATCAATGAAGATAGTCACGAAGGAATCCAGATAGGGCTTGAACACTCGGTTCATAAAATCCATGAAGGCTGCTAGGACATTAATTAAGCCAAATGACATCACCAAGAACTTGTAATGACCATATCGAGTCCGAAAAGATGCTTTAGGAAAATTCGATGCCCTAATATTCACCTGACCTTAAATCAATCCTGGAAAACACCTTGGCACCCTGAATCTAGTCAAATAAGTCGTAAATCCTCGGCAACAGATACTTGTTCTTGATAGTGACCTTGTACAACTGCCGATAATCTATGCACATCCTCATCGATCTGTCATTCTTCTTCGCAAACAACACCAGTGCACCTCAAGGAGAGACACTAGGTATAATGAATCCTATGTCAAGAAAAACCTACAACTATTCCTTCAATTCTTTCAACTCAACTGGGGCCATACAGTATGGTTGAATAAAAATAGGATGAGTGCCCGAAACTAAGTCAATGCAATAGTCAGTATCTCTATCAGGTGACATGCTCGGAAAGTTTGTAGGAAACACCTATGGGAACTCCTTCACCACCGGAACTGAATCCATGGAAGGCACCTCGGCACTAGAATCACAGATATACGCCAAATACGACAAATACCCTTTCTCCACCATACGCTGAACCTTCACATATGAAATGACCATTGTCACGAACCCAATTTCCCTCCATAGGATGTCGTGACAACACCTAGTCTCTACGATTAGGTAAGCCTAATACTTACTGAATTAATAGCAAAATTCAACCATCAACTACTAAAGTGAAAATAGAAATCTCTATACAAAACATACAATCACAAAGTCGGTAGTACAAGTCATAAGGTCTACTGAGTTTGCTAGAAAAATACCTAAATACAATTTTTCTGGAAGAGAAATAAATAGTACAAGAGGAAGTTTCAGAAGGTGACTCTGAGGCCTACGAACGTGACAACAAGTTTACCTTGAGTATCCATAGCAATGCTAGACCAGCTAGCTAATAATTGACAACATCAGAGGTAGTACCCAATAAGTATCAAGACTAACCTCAGTAGAGTATGACGAGGAACAGTCAAGGGAGGGACAATATCTAATATTAGCATGGACCACTCAAATACTAAGAATAATAATGACTCATGACTGCACGGAGACCTCATGTGCCAACACGATAACTCTCAAACATAAGGCAAGTACACGGGACTACATTGTAAATGGTCAAAACATCAGAATTCATCTTCTTAGAGTGATATGGGTGATTTCTTTACGTGTATGCTTATGCAAGTGTTCTACCACAATTCAAGTAAACAAGTAAGAGTAGAGACAATGAATGGCACATAAGAAACGATCACCATAAAATGTACATTGGAATAAAGATAATAATGAAATTGAAAAAAAAATAGTACAACAATATTAGCTACACAAAACTAAGCAAATAGTGCAACATAGAGGAAGACAATTAATAGTATGCTAAGGAAACAATGATCAAAGACACGTACAAAAGAATGGGGAAATGTTAACAAAAGTCACTATTGAGGTACTGCCTCGTACTCTCAAATCACAAAATGAATCACAATCTTTCATTATATCACTGCGGGGGCCTTTACATTTATTTTTGAAAATCATTTTTTTCCGAAATAACATCCCGCGTTTTAGCCCACCTTATCACACTGCATGGCTTCTATAGTTCCCCTACTAGCCACACATATCAAAGCCCATCTTATCTCACCGCATGCATTCCAAAACCCAGACCTTATAGCACCGAATGCGTATCAATATCATAATGTATCACAAATCGCACCTCAAGTTCCAAAAATAACATATTGCTAGAGAAACCAAACAATAACATAATTTCACAATAAGGAGCCCATGGATCAACCGCAATGTACAACAACAACAAAAAAAGAACACAAGAATACGACAAGTAATCATCACAAGAACTTCAGAACACAAAGAAACAAAAGAACGAGCTCACAAAGAAAGACACAACAGGGAATACTCGTCTCAACAAGAATAGCTCAACAATGGAGAGATAATGTGTAACAATAATTCCACAATAGTACAATTCGACAAGAAGAGAACATGAATCAATGACCCCAAATAAGAATACCTCAACAATGAAAGGGATAACAAACTTCAATTATGGCTAAGAAATTACAGAAGAGATAATAGTAATTTAAATTGAGATTAAGCAAATTACAGAAGAGATAATAGTAATTTAAATTGAGGTTAAGCAAATTACAGAAGAGATACTAATAACTTAAATTAAGGTTAAGCAATTACGGAAGAGATACAATAATTTCAATTAAGATTAAGCAAATTACAGAAGAGATACTATAAACTTCAATTAAGGTTAAACAATTATGGAAGAGATAATAATAATATCAATTAAGGTTAAGCAATTACGTAAATGATAGCATGACAATAAAAGAGGCAACAACTTCAATTAAGGCACATAAAAGTGTATTTGGCAATAAGGGTAAAACATGAAGTAATTAGTTCTAAATAAGACACGTAAGGGTGAATTTAGTAAATGAGGGATTTAACATGACGAAACAATTTCATATCTAATAAACTGTCATAACCCAAAAATCCCTCTGAAACACGTCGTGACGGCACCTAGTCCCTACGACAAGGTAAGCCTAACAATTCACAGAAAATTACTAATAACGGAAAAACTAAGTTTAACTTCTAACTACAATAGATACTGAATAATCAAAATGATATCGCTTGGCATGTACAATAACCAAACTTTAACTTACACAACTTTTCCGAAAACACGGAATGTCATGAGTCACAAGTTACAGAAAATAAATAACATCTCTATACACCGTAGTCTAATAAAAAGACAAGTACAGAAAGTGTTTGATATGGGGAAGAATAGAAGGGGACTGAGAAGTCTGCGGACGGGACATATATACCTTGAAGTCTCTAACAACTGCCTCAAACTCACAGATACTGCAGCTGATAACGAGAACCTGAATCTGCACACAAAACATTTGGAGAAGAGTACCCTGAGTACTTTACAATTGGTACCTAGTAAGTGCCGAGCCTAACCTCAGTCGAGTAGTGACGTTGTCAGGTCAGGCCCACTGTTGTATAATAATAAAAACAGGAGAATAAGGAAGTATAATAAGAGACTAAAGTTCAACAAAGGAAAACACAATGAAATAACACAACAATACATGAACTTAAGCGATAGGGGATCTCCCGAGATATCGTCTCGTAGTCCCAAAGGTAAATATGCATGGAGAACTCCCAAGGTACCACCTCGTAGTCTCAAATAAATGTGTAGGGAGAACTCCCGAGGTACCACCTCGTAGTCTCAAAATTAAATGTGTAGGGGGATCTCCCAGGATACCGTCCCGTAGTCCCAAAAGTAAATATGCTGCGCAGTTTATTACAACGATAAGTACAACAAGAGAATCAATAGTCTAGACTAAGTACAATTCGAGAAAAGCAGAAGGAATTCAATAGGCATGCTGCAAGGACTTCAGTTAAGGAGTTAAGGCACATAGATATGTTATTCTAAGCTAACAGGATAACTACGCATGATAGTACATTCAGTTTAGGTGAAAACTGGGACTTACTCAGTAAAAATGAGGTTTTTCAATGAATAGCTTGTGTACGCACTCGTCACCTCGGGTACACTGCGCTCACATAGCAATATCAGTACAAAATCCTAAGGGGATTTCCCCCACACAAGGTTAGGTAAGCCACTTACCTCAAACCAAACTCAAACAATCGATGGCAATGCTCTACTAAAGAATATCTGGCTACGAATGGCCCAAATCCCAACAATATTCTCACAGAAACCTCGAAAAATCACCTTACACCGAGCTCTCAAAGTCCCAAAATAAAAATAAGAATCAAACCCTCGAAACCCCTTTTTCTGCCTAGCGATCTTGCTTATGCGATAAATACACCACACCGGAGGTCCCGCACATGCAGAAAGGCCCTCACAAGTGCGGACTTCATTTAAGTCATCAGGCACGCTTCTGCGAACAAGGGCCTCTTCTGCGAGCCCGCATCTGCGCCCCTCTTCCGCTTTTGCGTGTCCGCCTCTACGAAACTATGGCCGCACATGCGGTCCTAACCGGATAGGTCCAAGGTTGCTTTTGTGGATCCATGGCTACTTCTGGGGTGCCGCACCTGCGGCCCAAAGTGCGCAGGTGCGATTACACCAGGTGCAGAAAGCTTCCACAGTTGCATAAGTCCAATATTTCATCGTTAAGCATCCAAAACACACCCGAGGTCCCCAAGACCTCAACCAAACATACCGACCAGTCCTAAAACACCATACGAACTTAGTCGAGCCCTCAACTCACATCAAACAATGCTAAAAACACAAATCACCCTTCGATTCAAACTTAATGAACTTTAAATTTTTAAATTCGACAACCCATGTCGACACCTATCAAACCACGTCCGATTGACCCCAAATTTTTCACACAAGTCATAATCAACATTACGTACTTACTTCTACTTACGAAATTGGACTCCGACCCGATATTAAAAAGTCCAATATGATACGCTCAAATTACACATTAAAATAGTGTAAAGCGATCGATGTCAAATATAATAAACCAACAAGGTTGGGGTCGAATCCCATAGGGAATAGGCGTGAAAAGTTTACTTGTGTAGTGTGAATCTTAGCTTAAATCGTATTTCTATTCCGTTAGAGTAACAAGAGTATGGTAATAGATTGTATTGTAATTTTGTGAAATAGTAACAAGAATGATTAAATAAGGTTGTAATTAATTTTATTAACTAAATCAAGGTTGTATCCCCTTCAATGAAATGTAATGCTATCGGTGTTAATATGATATATTTCTAATGGAAGGTCCTTTTGATATGCAAATGATTTCTAAGTGACTACCTAATATTTTCCAATAGTCGGGTAGTATTTCTCTTTATGATTTTTCCAAATATAAAAGAGTTCCAGTTAAGCGAAACCAATTTATACAAAATAAAACCCACTTATTCCTAAGCGATTCTATTAAAAAAGGTTTAAAACCTTGAGTCTTTGATATTTACTTCTACCAAACCCTAACTCACTTTTCAAAGTAAAGAAAGAATATAATGGCACTTGTTAATGTTTGTAACCACCAACAATAAATGAAGAATGAGAAGTAATAAATATCAACCAACCATTATACATATATTCAATGTTAAACACCCAATGACATTACACCCATTTAGGGTCCACAACCTTAGTATATAAACTTAGCTACACATGCTAAAATACAAAAAGATGAGAATATTAAATGCCATAAAGCTTAGAAAGTGCAAGATTCTTCACTCTTAATGCTTCCAAAAGATGGGAATATTCAAAGTATGGAATGCAGATCTTTTCTCAGACAAGATGCCCCCACAAAACCCCAATAAATTTAGTTATAGTGGGCTAAAACTCGGGACCAATTTCGAACAAAAATGCCCCTCCAGGTCAACTATGCGACTGTATTTCTGTCGCATAACAGATATGCGGTCCGCATTCTCTTCAAGTCCACCGCATCTTCGAAACCCTAAGTCCCAGAAAGTTGTCACATTCAGGTTATGCGGTCCGCATTGTTGATATGCGACCGCATAGTGGCATCACATTTCTGCTCTCAGCAACTTCTTCAGGAGGTTTGCGATCAATTTTGCGGCCCACAAACCTGTTATGCGGTCGCATAATGGACCGCATTTCGTTCAGTTGAATTTGGCCAATCTAACTGTTGGACTTTGCGGTTCCCCTAGCATTATGCGATCCGTTTGTTGGATCTGCGGTACGAATATTCAACTCTGCGATCGCATTCTGTCTTTTTCTTGTCCTTTTGCGGCTTTTTGATTTCATTTCCATGTTTTTGTTTTTCAAGCATCATGCACTACAAAACATCAAAATTAGATAAGTATTGAAGACAATCGCATTTAAAACGAGCTAAAATCTAAGCAATTGGTATTAAATGTGCCGAAATTCTCTGGCACATCAACACCCCCTACTTAAAATCTTGCTTGTCCTCAAGCAACTAAAACGACTCTATCCTATTCTAGACTCTAACTAAACGACATGAAACAATAGTGACCGTGGACGGTGTTGATCGTCAGTATTACAAGCATGCACTTACGTTTATTTACCCTTCCTGAACAATCATTGTTATTTACCAAGAAACTAATCAACATGTGAACTTTGAGCCTCAACCAATTTGACAAAACGTTATTCTTAGCTGAGTGCACCTGCATTCGACTTCAAGAACTCAACTTCTGTTAAACCTCACAGTTCATGTGCCCTCATCAGAAAGAAGGTCCCAACTCACAATATTTACAATGACAACAAAAAGGGACATATTCACAAAGACACTCACTCTCACAAAGAGTTTCAAGTGTTACAACACATCATACCATAAGCTTGCCCTTATTTTAATTCGTCGCCTATTCAAGAACATTCGGTTGGAGACCCCATAAGGACTTTTTAAGCTTGTAATGTAGGCTTAGGGAAGGGTCGGATAAACACTTGGGTACAAGTGACTACACCCTCCTTGAACACTACTCAAGTTCTAGATGAAAAAAGTAAACACCAGAATTATTTACACAAAACTAACACACATGGCACATGAACTGTTTGACTCAACATAGTTTTAGCTTTTGGGCCATCACTTGGCAACTCGGAGCTTTCATCATATTACATGAATTATTCTAAGTAAACATAGAGTCAAAGAGCGAGCCACAAGTTCACACAGATGAGTAACCATAAACTATTTTTTTTGTTTTTATATATCAACGGAAAGGTATGGGTTATTTACAGACATACATGCTTGAAACTAGACAATTACACCAAACCGGTCAAAATGTTTCGTCCTACTGCCATGATTATACTATTACAGCCTTGGAAAAGAACCCGACAAAGAAAAACAAAGGGGAATTCATTGCTAATTACTAAAGATGTACATGCATACAACTATCTACTTGTTTTTGGTTTTTTTAGTTTTTTTTATTCAAAGATAACATATATACAAAGACAACACAAGTATATACAAGAGTTAACGAGAGATTTTCTTACATAACAAAAACATATGTACAAGAGTTCAAGGACTACAAAAAGTCATACAAGGCTATCCCACCCCCAACTAAAAGGCATGCATTGTCCCCAATGCATAAGAAATGTAAAAAAAGAGTTTTGCGCTCCCCGAGGCGCACTAAGAGCTATGAAATTCAGACGCCTGTTGAGTGGTAATGGGGTCACCCTTGGATACTGTGGCTGGAGCCGACGAGATCTCATCCTGAGGAGGGACCACCACTGGTAGAGGAGGGATCTTCAACTACTCTGATACTGGAGCTGGGGCCTATGAGCTGCTAGCCTCGTCCGCTGGTAGATGAGTGGTCAATGGATTTGCTTGGGCGACCATGTCTGCTAGCGAATATGCTATCACCTGCTGAACAACTGCTTCTTCTTCCTTCTCTGTAGCTGTAGGGACAGCAATCTCCTTGCCTTTCTCCTGAGGACCCTCATCCTCCTTAGACCATGACTCCTCATCAGTCTACTCCTCGTTTGTCTCCCCATCCTCGGACTCTTCAGAGTGTCCGGAATCTTCCCCAGAAGGGATGTCAATGTGTGCAGGGGGAGCTGGAGTTAAGGAAGCACCGACAACCTGTGGCTCATGAGCTTTCATCAAGGTGGCCAGACCTAAACCAGAGACGGATGTGCCCACTCCCTGCTCTCCTTCCTTTGGCATGAAAGAGGATAGATTGAACTCCAAATTTTGCATTTTTTGGAGCTCAGTCTTCAATGTGCCAACCTCATCGCGGAGCTTAGGCAGGCCTACAACCTCACCCCGCTCTACTTTCTCAAGCCTTACCTCAATCTGCTTGAGGCGATCCTCATAAGATGAATGCTGATGTTCGAGTGCTGTCACTGAGGACTGGATAGGAGTCAGGGCCTTCCTAATCAAAGTGGGGAGGTCTTTCAGAAGTCGATCTACATTAGCATTTGCATGCTGAGCTAAGAGACCTAGCCTCGAAAGGGCTAGTAGTGCGAGGGCTCGTCAATAGTGGCCTGAGATGTGGGTTATGGAGTGGCAGTGGATGCCACCGTGGCCGGAGGAGAAACATGTGTCTGGGGGTATGGGATATCTGTATCAGCTGGGATTTGAATCTGAACCTCTCGAGGAGCAGCAGCTACCTGTGGCACCGCGTCACTGATGCGCGTGATATCAATATCCTTCAGCGCTTTCCCAATCTTGTCATAGCGTGGCATTGAAGGGACTTCCACAGCCTTACAGAGGGCTGTGATCAAGCTTGGGAAAGGAAGTGACGTGGCTGTTTGGTTGGCTCGGACCCCTAACTCTCGGAAGATAATGTCACCCACATCAATCTTGATCCCAGTCATAATGCATGCAATGAGAAGAGGTTTCTCAATGCTTATGTCAGTCTCATTCCGGGACGGTATCAAGTGAGAGGTGACAAAGCTGAGCCAGAATCTACCTTCTCGTGTGAGATCTTCCTTGAATATTTTATGCAGAGGGTCAATCCAAGCGGGGGTCCCCGCTTCGATCACTGAGGCAATCCAGGCACGCTCACCATCTCTGTTGGCCCATTTGGCCTCATACTCAGCTGTGCTCGGACTCATGCTATTAAAGTATAGATCATTTATCGTGCCTTTGTCACAAAGCACTGACTTCCCCTGAACCATGACAGTCTCGCAGAACACTTTGTTGCATTTGTGATGAGGTGTTCTGCAAGCTCCATATGATGCGTAAAAATCTCGCACCAGTGTCTCATTGACATCATCGGGCACCCCAGTGAAACATTTCCAGTTTCTAGCTTTGATGTTCTCCAATATGTGAGGGTACTGCTCCTATGGCCCGTTCAGACTCAGTTACTTCTCTTCAAGGATTTTCTGTTTTGAGAGCCCTTCTTTATAAAACTTCATGGAGCATGCTACCCCGAAACAGAGTTTGAAATCATCCCCTCTTTTTCTTCTTACCTCAGCCTGCAAGTTGACTGATGGCAAGGTCTCCTCCTCATCAGACTAGGAGGGATGTTCAACAATAGGTTGGGATAGTTCTGGTCAGGACTGTTTGGCTGATTGTGCTTGATGGCTAGTGGAGGCCCTTTTCTTAGTAGCAATAGATTTCTTGGGAGCCATAACTGCAAAGAACGAAGTGTGAGCAACAGAGCAGACATTAGAAGAAAAAGTTACAAAAAAAATTCAAATATGCGACGGGTTATGCGGTCGCATAACCACTATGCGGACCGCAAACCTATCGCATAATGTTAATTTGGTGAAGAGAGTCAATTATGCGATGGGTTATGCGATCGCATAGCCACTATGCGGTTCGCATATCCACTATGCGGTTTGCATAACCATCATAAGTTGTGCACTTGTAAATCTTGTCACATTATGCGATCGCAAAACCCATATCAGAGATGGATTTGCGATTGCAGATAAGCCGAAAACAACCTTCTACATCAGGCCATAGACTGTCTGGGTATCCGGTGGCTTTGCGGTACGCATATCACTTATGCGATCGCAAAGCCTCCGCATTTTGTCATCTTCCTCAAGCCTTCTAGGGTTTCATATGCGACAATGATGCGGACCGCAAATCAACTATGCGGCCCGCAAAAGTTATCTTCTTCAAGGTTTGACCTTCCCCCTCTACAATGGTAATTTTAATTTTACTACCCCAACAAGCCCAAACTTAATCAATTATGCACGAACGCCCCCCATTACTAGTAGATAACCCAAATATAGTGATCGATGTCAAATATAGTAACCCAACAGGGTTGGGGTCTAATCTACAGGGAATAGGCGTGAATAGTTTACTTGAGTAGTGTGAATCTTAACTTAAATCGTATTTTCTATTCCGTTAGAGTAACAAAAGTATGGTAATAGATTGGATTGTAATTTTGTGAAATAGTTACAAGAATGATTAAATATGGTTGTAATTAATTTGATTAACTAAAACAAGGTTGTGTCCCCTTACATGAAATGTAATTCTATCGGTGTTAATATGATATATTTCTAATGGAAGGTCCTTTTGATATGCAAATGATTTCTAAGTGACTACCCAATATTTTCCAATAGTTGGGTAGTATTTCTCTTTATGATTTTTTCAAATATAAAAGAGTTCCAATTAAGCGAAATCAATTTATTCCAAATAAAACCCACTTATTCCTAAGTGATTCAATTAAACAAGGTTTAAAGCCTTGAGTCTTTGATATTTACTTCTACCAAACACTAACTCACTTTTCCAAGTAAAGAAGAATATAATGGCACTTTTTAATGTTTGCAACCACCAACAATAAATGAAGAATGAGAAGTAAATAAATATCAACCAACCATTATACATATATTCAATGTTAAACACCCAATGACATTACACCCATTTAGGGTCCACAACCTTAGTATTTAAACTTAGCTACACATGCTAAAATACAAAAAAATGAGAATATTAAATGCCATAAAGCTTACAAAGTGCAATATTCTTCACTCTTAATGTTTCCAAAATATGGGAATATTCAAAGTATGGAATGTAGCTCTTTTCTCAGACAAGATGCCCCCACAAAACCCCCAATAAATCTATTTATAGTGGGCTAAAACCCGGGACCAATTTCGGACAAAAATGCCCCTCCATGTCAACTATGCGACTGCATTTCTGTTGCATAACATATATGCGATCCGCATTCTCTTCAAGTCCACTGCATCTTCAAAACCCTAAGTCCAAGGAAGTCGTCACATTAAGGTTATGCAGTCCGCATTGTTGATATGCGACCGCATAGTGGCATCACATTTCTGCTCTCAGCAACTTCTTCAAGAGGTTTGCGATCCATTATGCGTCCCGCAAACCTGTTATGCGGTCGCATAATGGACCACATTTCCTTCCCTTGAATTTGGCCAATCCAACTGTTGGACTTTGCGGTTCCCCTGGGCATCATGCGGTCCGCATGTTGGATCTGCGGTCCGCATTTTCAACTCTACGGCCGCATTCTGCCTTTTTCTTGTCCTTTTGCGGCCTTTTGATATCATTTCCATGTTTTTGGGTTTTCAAGCATCATGCATTGCAAAACATCAAAATTACATAAGTATAGAAGACAATCGCATTTAAAACGAGCTATAATCTAAACAATTGGTATTAAATGTGTCGAAATTCTCCTGCACATCACACTACTGGGTAAAATCTCCAAAACTTTGACTTTTGCCATTTCAAGACTAAATGAGCTACAGACCTCCAAAACACAATCCGTAGACGCCCCTAAGTTCAAATTCACCCAAAGGATCTAACGAATCTGACGGAACTCCATTTCGGAGCCGTCTACACACAGTTCCGACTACGGTCAAAAACTTAGACTTAAGCTTTTATTTAGGGACTAAGTGTCCCAAAGCACTCCAAAACCACAACCAACAACTCCCGGCAAGACACATAAGTAGAAAAAGACATGGGGGAAGAAGTAGACAGGGGATCGAGGCTATAACACTCAAAACGACCGCCCAGTTTGTTACATCCTCGCCTCTTAAAACAATCGTTCGTCCTCGAACGAGTATAGAGACGTACCTAAATAGGTGAAAATATGAGGATAACGGTTGCGCATATCCTGCTGGGTCTCCCAAGTTGCCTCCTCGACCAACGGACCCCTCCACTGCACTTTCATGGAAGCAATGAACTTTGACCTGCCTGTCCAAATTAACCACTGGCTCCTCAACATAAGATAGATCCTTGTCCAACTGGACTGAGCTGAAATCCAACACATGATCCGGATCATCGTGATACTTAGGAGCATGGAAACGTGGAATACTGGATGAATTCCTGCTAGGCTGGGAGGTAAGGCAATCTCATAAGCAACCTCCCCAACACGCTGTGACACCTCAAAAGGACCAATGTACCTTGGGCTCCACTTGCCCTTCTTCCCGGACCTCATAACGCCCTTCATAGGCGATACCCAGAGCAAGAGCCGCTCTTCAACCATGAATGCAACATCGCGAACCTTCCGGTTCGCATAACTCTTTTGTCTAGACTGGGCTGTGCGAAGTCAATCCTGAATCACCTTAACCTTATCCAAGGCATCCTGAACCAAGTCTGCACCCAATAATCTGGCCTCGCCCGTCTTGAACCAACCCACTGGGGTCCGGCATCGCCTACCATACAGAGCCTCATACGGTGCCATCTAGATGCTCATCTGATAACTGTTGTTGTTGGCTTAGCATACAAGAACTCGTTCCACAACTCTCTAAACCCCATCAAACACACATGGAGCATATAGTCTAATATCTGAATAATGCGCTCATACTATTCGTCCGTATGAGGGTGAAATGTTGTGCTCAGCTCCACTCGAGTACCCAACTCATGTTGTACGGCCCTCCAGAACCGTGATATAAACTGCATACCCCAGTCGGAGATGATAGATACCAGTATGCCATGAAGCCTGACGATGTCGCGGATGTAGATTCGAGATCCATAGTGATCCATTCCCATTTCCACTCTGGAATATCTAACTTCTGAATCAACCCACCCGGCCGCTAATGCTCATACTTCACCTGTTGGGAATTTAGGTTCCGAGCCACATACTCCATTATGTCTTTTTTAATCCTCCTCCACCTGTAATGTTGCCTCAAGTCCTAATACATCTTCACGGCACCCACGATGAATGGAGTACCGCGAGCTGTGAGCCTCCTGAAGAATCAACTCAAACAAACAATCTACATTAGGCACACATAGCCTGCCCTGCATCCTCAATGCGCCATCATCCCCAATAGCGACCTCTTTAGCATCACCGTGCTGGACCGTGTTCTTAAGGAAAACAAGGTGGGGGTCATCATACTAACACTCCCTGATACGATCATAAAGAGAAGACCTAGAGACCACACAAGTCAATACTCGTGTCGGCTCAAAAATATCCAATCTCATAAACTAGATGGCTAAGGCCTGAACATCCAATGCCAATGGCCTCTGTGATGCTAGAAGGTATGCTAAACTGGCCACACTCTTTGCCTGGTGACTCAAAGCATCGGCCACCATATTGGCCTTCCCCGGGTGGTATAAAATGGTGATATCATAGTCCTTAAGTATCTCCAACCACCTCTGCTGACGCAAGTTAAGGTCCTTTTGCTTGAACATATGCTGCAAACTCCGATGATCGGTGTAAATCTAACAAGTAACACCGTACATATAATGCCGCCAAATCCTCAAGGAATGAACATTAACTACTAACTCAAGTTCGTGGATATGATAGTTCTTCTGATGCACCTTAAGTTGTCTTGATGCGTAGGCAATCACAATATAGAGTGTAAGACCCCGAACCTCTAGGCAATACAGATACCGGGGTTGTAGTCACAACTGTCTTAATCTTCTGAAAGCTCTCCTCAAACTTGTCCGTCCATTTGAACGGAGCACCCTTCTGTGTCAGCCTGGTCATAGGTGCCGCAATATATGAGAATTCCTCTACAAAGCGACGGTAATACCCTGACAAACAAAGAAAACTCTGGATCTTTGTAGCTGATGACGACCTAGGCCAAATCCGCACTGCCTCAACCTTTTACGGATCTACCTTGATCCCATCGCTCGATATTACATTACCCAAGAATGCCATTGAGTCTAGCCAAAAATCACACTTTGAAAATTTTGCATACAACTTCTTTTCTCTCAATGTCTAAAGCACAGTCCTCAGGTGTTATTCATAATCCTCTCGAGTATGGGAGTACACCAGAATGTCGTCAATAAACACAATGACGAAGGAGTCAACATAAGGCCATCACACTATGCATTAGATGCATAAAAGCTGCTGGGGCATTTGTCAGCCCAAACGACATCATAAGAAACTCGTAGTGACCATACCGAGTCCAGAAAGCAGTCTTCGGGATATCTGGCTCCCGAATCTTCATCTGATGATATCCTAAACGTAAGTCAATCTTGAAAAACACCATGGAACCTTGTAATTGATCAAATAAGCCATCAATACGAGACAATGGATGCCTGTTATTCACTGTAACTTTGTTCAGCTGGCGATAATCAATGCACATACGCATAGAACCATCCTTTTTCTTAACAAAAAAGACCGGAGCACCCCAAGGTGACACATTGGACCGAATGAAGCCCTTATCAAGAAACTTCTGCAATTTCTCCTTCAACTCAGGAGGATCCATATGGTATGGAGGAATAGAGATGGGCTGAGTGTACGACAATAAATCAATGTCGAAATTAATATCTCTGTCGGGCGGCATGCCTGGAAGATCAGCTGGAAACACATCTGGGAAGTCCCTCATTATTGGAATTGACTCAACTGTAGGGGTATCAATACTGACATCTCTCACATAAGCTAAATACGTGTCACACCCCTTCTCAACCATTCGTTGAGCCTTAAGAAATGAAATAACTCTACTGGGAGTATACTTTAAGGTGCCCCTCCACTCTAATCGCGGTAAGCCTGGCATAGCCTGTGTCGTGGTCTTAGCGTGACAATCAAGAATATTATAATGGGGCAACAACCAGTCCATGCCCAAGATAATAATTCTACCATGTTGAGTAACAATAAATCAAATCTGGTCTCAAAACCACTAAGAGCAATCAAACACGACAGATACATGTTGTCCACAATAAGAGAATCACCCACAAGAGTAGACACATAAATAGGGAAACTCAAAGAATCCCGAGATACGCCCAAATATGGGGTAAAATAAAAGGACACATAGATTAGAATAATGCAAGTAATGACAGATTCAGAAGCAACTTCCTATGTACGAGCCGTGAGAGCATAATACCTGGCATGGCCTCCCGCTCTAGGGCGACCTCAACTTTCCCGACCTCAACCTCGAGCTGGCTGAGCAGGTGGGACAATAGCCGGTGCTGGAATAATAGCCAGAGGACTCGGTGGAGCACGTGGTGGCTGATAAGTCTGTGGAGGTGCACCCCTCCTAAGTTTGGGAAAATCCCTCACCATATGGTGATGTCGCCACACTCAAAACAACGATTGACTTGGGCTAGGTTTGCTGGACTGGCCGCTAAAAGCACCCCAAGAAGGAGGTACACTAGATACTGGCGGTGCATCATAAGGCTCCTGGGGCCTAGAAGGGGCTGGAATGCCACTGGCGGTTGGAAGAGCTAAATGAACGGGGCGACTCACATAACTCCTACCATGTCGAACTGTAGTTGGGGAACGGGTACCACTATAAGTGCAATATTATCGAGACCTCTTGGCCTCTCTCTCCTCTCTGTAACGGGCAAGCATGCCCTCCAATCTCCTAGAAATACTCACAACCTGCTGATAGGAAATATCCATCTCCAACTCCCTAGCCAGACTGATTTAGATGCTGCGGTGGAGCCCCTGAATAATAACGAACCCTCTCCCGAACTGTGGCAACCAGTGCGGGTGCATGACGGGCCAAATCACTGAAATTGACTGCATACTCTGACACAATCATAGCACCCTGGCGCAACTACTCAAACTCCGTGCGCCATGAGTCCCTGAGGCTCTGAGGGACATACTATCTCAAAAACATGTCCGAGAACTGAGTCCATGAAAGTGAGGCTGCCTTGTCCGAACTACCCAACTCATAAACACGCCACACTGATAGGTTGCTACTATAAGCTGGAAGGTGGTAAAAGAAACCCCACTCATATCTGCTACGCCCATAGTACGGAGAGTAGGATGACACTCCTCCAGAAAACCCTGAGCATCAGTCGTAGACAATTCGCTAAAGGTATGTGGGTTGTACTTCTTGTACCTCTCAAGTCTGAGATGCTTCGCCTTAGAAGCGCGTGTCCTAGCCTCGTGCTGAACCGGAGCTACCGCCTGCATATGGATGAACTCTATGGCCTAATCAACCTGGACCCTCTGCTCAGGTGTACGGTCTGCGGGAGTCTATGCCCCTTCCCCGGCCTGAGATGTGGCGGGAGCTAATGGAATCAATACAACTTGAGCTAAGGTGCTGAACATGCTCATGAACTGGGCTAGAGTCTCCTAGAGGGCTGGTGCAGCAATAGGAACCTCTGGTGCCAGCCCTCTAGCTGGAGCTGTTTGGGGATCTTCTATCGCAGCTCGCCCGGGTGCTCTGGCTGCACTCGTGGTCGTCCTCTACCCCAGCCTCGGCCTCTGGCGGCTCTAGCCGGGGGGGGGGGGGGGGGGGGGGGTAGGTGCCTGGTCGTCAGATCTCCCGGTATGGATCCTTACTATATGTGAGAAAGAATATAATAGATAAATTTAGAATTTGATGCCAATAACTCACACAACAGGGAATCAAAAGAAGTTTGATTGTTCATAACAGTTCCATAGCCTCTCGAAGATGAGTACGGACGTCTCCGTACCGATCCGCAAGACTCTAATAAACCGACTTGTGACTCACGACTCCTATGAACCTAGAGCTCTGATACCAACTTGTCATGACCCAAACATCCCTACAAAACACGTCGTGATGACACCTAGTCCTTATGATTAGGTAAGCCTAACAAGTCATAGAAAATTACTAATAGCGTAGAAACTCGTAATGTCATGAGTTAGAAGTTACAGAAAAGAAATAACATCTCTATACACCTGAGTCTAATAAAAAGACAAGTACAGAAAGTGTTTGACACGGGGGAGAATAGAAGGGGACTCTAAGGTCTGCGGATGCGGTAGATATACCTTGAAGTCTCCAATTGTTTCCTCGAACTCATGAATACTGCGGCTGATAACGAGCGCCTGAATCTGCACACAAAACATGTGTAGTAGAGTAGCATGAGTACACCACAATTGGTACCAAGTAAGTGTCGAGCTTAGTGGTGGCAAATGGGCTGGTTGTGTTGGATTTGGGCGGGTTAAAAATGGGTTGAGCATAAATGGGTTGGGTCTCTACCCGCTCATATTTCATGCGGGTAAAAAACGGGTTGGGTGTCAAATGGGCGGGTTGAATATGGGTTAACCCATATTATATAAGTAAATTATTTTTCAAATGCAATTTATAGTTTTGCTTTTGATCAGATTAGTTTGTGACATATGCTTAACTGGAATAATATATACTTTCCTTCATTAAATTTATTCAAATTTAAGTGCCATATTGTGAACATAAGCTACTCTTCCACAAAATATGACAGTTTTTGTTTTAGGAAAAAAAGTGCTTAATGCACATCAAGCAACAACAACAACAACAACCCAATGAGATCTCACATGTGGGGTCAGGGGAGGGTAGTGTGTACGCATACCTTATCCCTACTCCGGAGGAGTAGAGAGGCTGTTTTCGGTAAACCCTCGGCACAAGAAGAATGCACAACATGCTATATCACTAATAATATATGACTCTGCGCATTTTTTACTTTGTTCATATATTGTCTGCAATCCAATATAAAACTAAATAAATTTAAAAATATATTATAAACAGAAAAATACTATTTATATTCAAAAAATATATTACATAAATGAAATATATAAGTAAAATAAAAGAATAGTATATACGATTAAAAGAAAGTAGAAGAGAGCAGATCAATAAAAACTTGAGCATTAAATCCTCAAACATTGCATGAAAATAGCAAGTTTCAACAACTATCTACGTTGAAATACATGACTCTGTACAAACTCAACGTTGAAATATGTGTTCCATAACTAAAACGAAAATACTATTTTTGGTTTAAAAAGAAAGTAATTTTTCTACAATAAGAAAAGAAAGTACTTATATTGTTAAAATGAAAGAAAATAATTTTTCTACATTAGAAAATACTTATTTTGTTGAAATGAAAAAATTCTACTGCAATTTGTTGAAATGAAAAAGAAAGTACTCTTAATAATATTTCTATTGAGTTGTGTTGGATTTGGATGGTAGTAGTGGATGTAGGGGTGGGGTGGGCTAGGGTGGTTTGGGGTGGGAGTGGGTTGGTGGGGATGAGGCATATGGTGGGTTAGATTGAAAAAGAGTTTTGAGAAATATTTTTCCTTCTCTTGATAAGGAAAATAATTTCCTTCAATTGAAAGAAAATGAGTTCATAAGGAAAATGTTAAGCTAAGCAAATATGAAAAAATTGGAAGGTAACCCACTAGTTTAACCCATATTTTACCCACATTTTACCCATGAATACCCATATTTCTACGGGTTGAATATGGGTTGAAGCCCAAATTTTACCCAACTTAAATATCATTCATCCAACCCACTAAAATATGGGCGGATTGGGAGGGTTGGCAAAATGAGGGCTCATTTAGCCAGCACTAGTCGAGCCTAAGCTCGGTGGAGTAGTTACGAGGTCAAGTTAGGCCCACTGGTGTATAATAACAAAAATAGGAGAATAAGGTAGTATAATAAGAGACTAAAGGTCAACAAAGGAAAACACAATGAAATAACATAACAGAACGGAGAATTAAGCGACATGGGATCTCCCTAGATACTGTCTCATATTCCCAAAGGTAAATATGCAAGGAGAACTCCCGAAGTACAACCTCGTAGTTTCAAAAGTAAATGCGCAGGGAGAACTCCTGAGGTACCGCCTCATAGTCTCAAAAGTAAATGTGCAGGGGGATCTCCCGGGACACCGTCCTATAGTCCCAAAAGTAAATATGCAGCGCAATCAATTAAATCGATAAGTACAACAAGAGAATCTACAGTCTAGACTAAGTACAAGTTGGGAAAAGAAGCAGGAATTCAACTGGCATGGTGCAAGGAGTTCAATTAAGCAATTAAGGCACATAGACATGTTATTCTAAGCTAACCGGGTAACTACACATGCTAGTACATTTAATTAAGGAGAAAATTTGGAATTACCCAGTAAAAATCAAGTTTTTCAACAAATAGCCCGTGTACGCCCTCGTCAACTCATGTACACGGCGCTCACATAGCAACATCAGTGTCAAATCCTAAGGGGATTTCCCCCAAACAAGCTTAGGCAAACCAAGGTCAAACAATCGATAGCAACAGTCAACCCAAGAATATCCGGCTCCAAATGGCCCAAATCCCAAAAATTATCGCCAAGAAATCTCGAAACATCAACTCACACCGAGCTCTCAAAGTTCACAAATCAAAATAGGAATCAAACACTTGAAATCCCCCTTTTCTGCCTAACAATCTCGCTTCTGCGCGAAATCCCCCGCACTAGCAGCCCCGCACCTGCGGAAAGGCCCTCGCAGGTGCGGACTTCACTTATGTCCGCAAGGCCCACTTCTGCGAGCCTACATTTGCGCTCCTCTTCCGCTTCTGCGTGTCTGCCTCTGCGGAACAATGGCCGCACCTGCGTCCAAAGTGCACAGGTGCGATTACACCAGGTGCAGCAAGCTTCAAGAATTGCATAAGCTAATATTTCATCCGCTAAGAATCTGAAACACTCCTGAGGCCCCCGGGGACCTCAACCAAGCATACCGACCAGTCCTAAAACACCATAGGAACTTAGTCGAGCTCTCAAATCACATCAAATAATGCTAAAAACACAAATCACCCTCTGATTCAAACTCAATGAACTTGAAACTTCCAAATTCGACAACCGATGATGAAACCTATCAAACCATGTCCGGTTGACCTCAAATTTTGCACACAAGTCATAATAAACATTAAGCATGTACTCCAACTTCCGGAATTGCACTCCGCCGCCGATATCAAAAAGTCCACTACCGTTCAAAATCCCAAAACTTTGACTTTCGCCATTTCAAACCTAAATGAGCTATAGACCTCCAAAACACAACGCGGACATGCCCCTAAGTCCAAATTAACCTGATGGATCTAACGGAACAAACATAACTCCCATCCAAAGTTGCCTAGATAATGTTTTGACTACGGTCAAAATCCTAAGACTTAAGCTTCCGTTTAGGGACTAAGTGTCCCTAAACACTCTGAAACCACAACCGACATCTCCTGACAAGACACATAAGTAGAAAAAGACACGGGGGAAGCAGCCGATAGAGGATCGGGCTATAACTCTCAAAACGACCGGCCGGGTCGTTACATAAGCATAAGAACCTAAGAGCCCTAAATGGTAAAATTTCTACAAATAAACCCAAGCATGTACTTGTCACCTTGTGTACACGGCCTTTTCATGACACAATTAGCAAAAATGACTCAAATCCTAAGGGGTAGTTACCCCCACAAAGAGTTAGGGAAGATACTTAACTCAAAGAAGCTAGACCGTTACCCTTAAGTGATTTTCTCGAGTGAAACAACCTCCGGACGACTCAAATATAACCAAAATAACTTCAAATCATAAATAATACTCATAGGAAAAAATTTAGGGTAATAGAGCTTCAATCTTTAATTAAAACTAAAAAGATATCCAAAAAGTCAACCCCCAGTCCCGCACCTCAAAATCGATAAGATTCACAAAACCCGAACACCCATTCCGGTACGAGTTCAACCATACCAAAATTATCAATTTCCGACATCAATTTGTCATTCAAATCATCATTTTATATTTTTGAAAGTTTTTCTGAAAATCCTCAATTTCCCCAACTCAAACCACTAATTAAATGAGAAAATAAAGATGGCATCATGAAATACAATAAATTTAGGATAAAGAACACTTACCCCATCGAACATGTGACGAAACCTTCAAATATTTCTCAAATCTGAGGTCTCTAGCTCCAAAGATGAAAAATGGACAAAACCCACAATTTTGAAAATTATATTCTGTTGCGTAGGTAACATGAATCGTGATCGTGAAGATATGTATGCGATCACGAAGAAGGAAAATAACAACCACCAATAATACACTTCGCGATCGCGAAGATATGTATGTGATGGAGAAGAAGAAAAATAACAGCTGCCGATAATACACTTTGCGGTCGCGATGAAGAAATTTCACTGCCCCAAAAAGTGTGTTATGTGATCGCAAAATAATTCATGCGATGGGGAAGAAGAAAGATATTAGCTGCCAAGGTTGTGGCACGCGAACACAAAACTATGAATGCGAACGCGATGAAAGAGTATACACACAAATGCGATCGCGAGCTAAATCATGCGAACGCGAAGAGGAAAAGGTCTAGCCACCAAAACATCCTTCGTGATCGCGATCGCGGCTGCACCGAAGCGATCGTAGAGAAGTACATTAGACACCAGAACTTCAGCATTCCAAAACATGAGAAAATGGCTTGTAGCCACACCCGAGGCCCCGAGGACCCCGTCAAAACATAACAACAAGTTCCATAACATAACGCGGACATGCTCGAGCCCTCAAATCACATTAAACAACATCAAAACTACGAATCTCACCACAAATCGAACCTATTAATCTCCAACTTCCAAGACTCGTGCAAGCATATCAAATCACATGAAGATGCGAGGATCGCATCCTCGGCTCTAAATCACAAGTAGCATAGACATCTTTCCAACCGAAACCTTCCACTAATTCAATTCAGCCAAAAACATCACAACACATATGAACTCCCACACCGGTAGAGCATCTAAATCACAAGTCGTAACCAATTACCCAGAAATCACATAATAAACCTACCACAATGGATACCAGAAAGTCACTTATAGTCTCATAGCTCTCATTAACGAACAAAACAAAATGATAGACATGGCTACCACTATAAAATCTCCCAACGGGGGAAAACACATAAGCAAAGTACAAAATCACGAAACTCACCTATATTTGAAGAAATATGGGAGGACTCACTTCGATAAGCAGAAATGAAACAAAATATGAATGATGCTCCTCTATACCAAATCAAAACCATACTTGTACGACATCATCTAGTCCAGCAGCCTCAGCCCCACCGTAGAAAGCACATCAACTGGACGGGTCTCCTCCTCTTGGACGCCCTCTACTCGTCTGACTTTCTCCCCAAGCTGGTGGTGCAGGGATATTAGTAACTGAAGCAGAACGCATAGCCTAAATACCCCGCTGTGACACATTTCTTTGGAGTTTGGACAATATCTCACCATGTGGCTGGTAACTCCACACTCAAAACAACCTCTCTGATGACGTGGATGTGGAAGATATTCGGTACGGGTACCCTGAGACCCATGGATACCTGAAACATCGTGCGAAGCCTAAAGTGAAAACTGAATTGGTTGACCCACAAAGCCTCTACCATGTTGTACCTTACCTTCAAAACAGGGACCAGTAGATCTCTCCGGTCTACGAGGCCTCTTAGCCTCCCCCTCTCTCTCTCTCCTAACCCCTTATTCCCTCTCTCTCCTAGTCCTGCATGCCCTCTAATTTGCGAGCAATCTCTAATACCTGCAAAAATGGAATGTTTGACTCAAACTCCCGAGCCATGCTAAATTGGATATCATGACTGAGCTCCTCAATGAACCTGGAGACTTGCTATCTAACAGTAGAAACTAAAGTAGGTGCATGTCTGGACAAATCAGTGAGTCTAATGGCATACTCTGACACCGACATAGTGCCCTGGTGCAGCTGCTCAAAATCCGCAAGCCACGCTTCTTGAAGGGTCTAGGGAACAAACTCTCTCAAGAACACCTTTAAAAAGTGAGTCCATGAAAGTGAAGCTTCATCGGTCGGACTACCGAACTCATACACTCACCACCACTAATATGCCACTCCCTTAGTGCATAGTATATGGTGGCACTCCTCTAGGAACACAGGGCATCCTTTGAAGCCAAAATAATGAAAGTAGGAGGGTAATACTTCTTGAACCTCGCAAGTCTAAGTTGTTCTTGCTCAGATGTTGCTGCCCTAGCCACGAGCTGAACTGGGATAACAGGGTTTGTCGGCATGACACCTAGAACCTGGACAATGTGGACTCACTGCTCCGGAGTACAAGTGGCTGGTGTCTGGGCTCCTCCCCCTATCTGTGAAGTAGATGGTGCAACTGGAATCAACCGTGCTTGAGGCAATGTACCAAACATACTCAGGAGCTGTGCTAAAGTCTCCTGAAGTCTCGCGGTAGCAACAGGCGCCTCCGGTATTTGTCCCCCAAATGGAGATACTAGTGGCTCCTCAACTGCTTCCCTGATATACGTTCTAGATGCGACATGTGCTCCTCATCTGCCTGTGCCTGTGCCTCTATCCCGGCCCTTAGAAATACCATCTCTAGGGGCAACATCATCAGTGACTGTTGCTCGTGTTCTCACCATCAATGAGAGAATAAAATGACAAAGGCTCAAACTACGAGATCAATAAAATCGCATGATAGGAATGAAAGAATTGAAACTATCCTAATAGTGCCATAGCCTCTCGAAGATAAGTACAAACATCTCCATACCGATCCGCAAAACTATACTAAAATTGCTACCTATGAACCTAGATCTCTTATCCAAACTTTTCACGACCTCAATTTCCCTCCATAGGATGTCATGACGGCACCTAGCCTCTAAGACTAGGTAAGTCTAACACTTACTAAATTAATAGCAAATTTCGACCATCAACTACTAATGTGAAACATAAATCTCTATACAAACTTACAATCCCAAAACCAGTAGTACAAGTCATAAGCTCTACTGCGTTTGCTAGAAAAATCACAAAATACAAACTATTCCTAAAGAGAACTAAGCAGTACAAGAGGAAGTTTCAGAAGGTTACTCCGAGGCATGCGAACACGGTGGCAGGTTTACCTTGAGTCTCCACATAAATGCTCGACCAGCTAGCTAATAATCAAAAACATCTGAGGCACCTGGATCAGCAACAACCGCTTTCAGACAAGGTTTATCCAAGAATTTCCACAAGGTACCAAACCTCAAAATCACAAATCACAAATCACGGGTCTCAATTTGTGAACCCTAATCACTTGGCATCTTGTGCCCATATTAGAATTCATAACATTACAAATGACTCACGTGCCAAGGGAGCAACAATATCTAATATCCGGATGGACCACTCACATGCCAACAATGATAATGACTCATGACTGCACAGACAACTCATGTGCAAACACAATAACTCTCACACATAAGGCACATACACGGGAGTACATGTAAATAGTCAAAACATCAGGATTCTGCTGCTTAGACCGATATGGGTGATTTATTTACGTGTATTTTTTGTGCAACTGTTCTACCACAACTCAAGTCAACAAGTAAGAGTGGAGACAATGAAAGACACATAAGAAATGATCATCACAAAAAAAACAGTGTAATAATGACAATAATGAAATTGAAACAACAAATAGTACAACTAGATTAGCTACACAGAACTAAGCAAATAGTGCAACACGAAGAAAGACAATTAATAGTATGCTAAGTAAACAACGATCAAAGACAAGTTGAATAGAATGGGGAAATGTCATTGTAACGACCCGATTTACCCTCCGAAAGGTATCATGACGGCACCTAGTCTCTACGACTAGGTAAGCCTAAATTTGCAGAAGATATTAAAAAAAAAAAAAGTAAAGATAGGGTTAAGTAAATCTACTAAGTAAAACAATGCCACTCGGCATGTACATTCAAGATTCCATAAAAACCGGAATGTCACTTTTAAGTCACAAGCTCTATACCATAATAGCTCTATAAAATGAGAAATAAATACATAAAAGTCTCTATCTAAACTTGAATGGAAGGTGAATCGGAGGATTCTGCAGATGCGGCAGAATTACCTTACGGTCTCCTCAAAGATGCTACGACGACCTCTAACCACGGAAATGAGAACTGGAACCTAGATCTGCACACGAAAAACATGTACAGGAAAGGGCATGAGTGTCACGCCCCAAAACCGAAGCATGAGACCGGCGCCTAACCGGATGATTCCGGTCAAGCGGACTTGGATTGCCTTTCCTACTCCACGCATTACCCCGTGTTTATAATATACAATTTATAATGAAATAGCAAAATAGAACCAAAGTATGTATTTGCAGCATAAGTACATTTTCCTCTCTCAAAGCTTCAACATTTGATAATCCCAAAACATATAAACTAAATACAACATTTCTGATACGGGGCCACGATTACGAGTAAATACAACCACTACCCAAAATATATGTACAACCCACACAGTGTCTACGGAGCCGCTAAGAGTATGGAGAAGTGTACATAAACTTTCCAGCAACAAGGCCCCGACTATACCTCAAAACAAACAACATATACAAAGAAGAGACAAGTATACATATATCAACATGTGGCCCCAGAAGGAAGTGGGGCTCACTGGAACTGCTGGAAGGAAGGAGGAGGAAGAACCACTAATGGCGATCGGTGCTACCTGCTACAGAACCACCTACATCCATATAAAAGATGTAGCGCCCCCAGTAAAAGGGACGTTAGTACCATTGAATAGTACTAGTATGTATGAACAAACCTACTCTAGATAGGATAAACATCAACAGTCAAAGATACACATAGAGACATCATACAACAATTCACCAAAGCAAGGGAAGACACAAATAGGAATTTACATGTCCCTTATAAACGAATTGGGATGGCTCTACACAATATGACATGTAATGCAATTATTTAGAGGTAATCAACTCCATAAACGACTACCTGACTTATCCAAACAAATGGGGGGTATTTCTTTTTCATTTCATTTCCCGCTTCCCATGTGGCTTCCTCGACTTACAAGCTTTTACATAATACATTCACGGAAACAATCCCAACCCCTAAACTTACCTAACAATGGCGACAACTAGATACCTCGCACAAGCTAACTATCCATTAACTTCACCTTCAATAATTTACACCAGGATGATACACAAAGGATCTCCAACTACCTTCTTAGACATAGACATATGAAAACACAAATACATGAGAAACATCATACTCCTAGTGCAACCTAATGGGAAATGGCTTATGTACCCCTCTTTATCAATTCACATGACATCTTCAGGGGAAAATTTTGAGAATAACCTGTTCACCCTCTTGCATTCTAAATCTCTATGCGACCACCCAAACTAAACTCGTGGTGATCTTTAACGATTTCTCTAGGATGTGCTATCATAAATCGACCATAAAATTACCTACTGAATATATGTGATCACAGGGTGACTTTGACACGTTTGAACCTTCAATACCAAATAGATCTAATACATTAAGGAGAAACGGAGTTCAAGATTGGGCTTGAATTATTCAGGAATCCATTAATGTGCTGAGCAAAGTCTTTCACGAGGTTACATGCTAAGAGACACGAAGATTACTACTAACAATACTGACGCCGTTAATAATTAGACAAATGAAGCATAGAAGTAACTAGCACACATTGGTAAGGAGGTAACCATGTATGTTATACCGAGATCTAAAAGAAGTGGGTCTTCCTAGACATGAGACACACGGGAGGCATGATCGGGAGGATGAAGATGCTAGCATTAGTTATACTTAGGAGGCTACGAGTTATGCATGGGATAGTAACAATTGATCCTCTCAACACATGCCTTTCCCAGCGATAGCAAGATCTACGGAAGAGCGGTCAAGTACGTCAAATCGGTTGTCTCTTTGAGTGTAAGGAAATAAGTTTAGCTCAAAATGGTAAGATTCTCGCAATATGGATGTGGTAGAGACTTCAAAAGAATCACATGAAGTCGAATTATACTCCTAAAATTAACTGACACAAGGGCTCCATGCCATGTGCGCATGAGGGTGAAAAGGAAGTCAAACACCTATGATATTATCATCATCCAAACATCTTAACCATTCCCGATGATTAACCCGATATGAGGTAACTAAAGATACGACACTTGTCTTCTAAATTAGAATGTTTATGGTATGTGCAAAAACCTGGAAGCATTTAATCTCAACCTTCTACGAGTGAAACCATATAGCTAGGACATCTTAATATGGGGATGAAATCATGTATTAGTTAGAGGGGTTCTAGTGGTTAACATGGTGCTCCGGGGAGAAAGACAACTAAAACTCCTATCCAACCAGGGAGGTGGAATGCCAAGTGTCGCTCCCCCATTTTTCCTCGCACGGGTTAGGTACGCGGAGATCGGGTTTCATGAGATTCTGGACAACTCCTTAAAGGAAAATGTTTAAGGAAGAGTCGCCACCTAACGATTTTATGGTGCGTTAGGGCACCTGAATAATTAACTCATAAACTAGTTTGCATTACCAGATATTGGGTAAGGGCTTGAAATTATACCGAGGGAAAGGTATTAGGCACCCCTTGAGATCCACAATTGTGGGTCCCAGCCAAGTAGTTTTGTGAATTTGGATGATAAATGACAAGCAAGGCTCACGTAAGAGGGGATTTCAAGTAAATACTGAAATTACTAAAATTGTTTTTAAAGAATAACAAAGTAAAATCAACCGAATGAAAATGTACTAGGGTTTAAAGCAATATGGATCTTATCAATGCAATACCCGGTATGTCACTTCTTGAAGAGGGGCTACACGTGGTATTAGCGCACCGGCCATCATATCCATATTCTAACCTTCCCACTCCGCTAAGGTACTTAAAACGCGTGTGTTGGTCACGAAGCTTATTGCGTGCTATTACCCGTCCCATCCTATCAGTCCTGGAGGGTATTTAGGACTACTATTCCTACAAGGCGAGTACTAGGCTGACTCCTAGGTCTGAAGGGTAAAATTCTAAGTGACAATAAAAAAACAGTTAGGACATACAGATATGGGAATGCACATAAACAAGTACATGACTCACATATCCCTCCACAAATTAGACACGTAAATAGCATGCCTCAAACACAAAGAAGTCTCAGATTTGAGAACCTAAGGCATGATTTCTAGGTGTGAATACAGTAACAGGACAGTCTCATTTTTAGAAGAGGTGTATAAAAAATTTTAGACTGTTAAATCTAGTTCGTAACTAGATAAGCAATGTTCAGAAAATACTTACTAGTTTTAATAAACATGGATACCTAAGTCTTTCCTAGGCGAGTGAAAAAACATTCCAATTGCTGTTTCTTAGAAAATAGACAGGATGAGTCTGTTTCAGGCTTAGTCGGGGTGAGAAACAACTGTTTAGATATGCAGATCCTATAGAACACGTTATCTAAATGCAAGTAGGATGTTAAGAATGCAACCAGATTGGGTTTTAAAAAATACAGGAAACATTTTAGGCAGCTGGAATCTACTTTAGCAAGATTGCTTATTAAACAGATGGGACATGGATACAGTTTCATTAAGCTGTCAAACCTAGCACATGATTTCTAGGCGTTCTTTGCAGTACAGTTAACACAAGAGTCTGAATGCATGTTGAAAACAAACAAATATTCCTAAAGTCACATGATGCCTAATGCAATTTCTGATGGGTCCTTGTTATTATGAACCTAAACAGGATTTCTAGATGTGAGGCATGAATATGCAAGAGATGATATTATTAACAACCATTTCATCTAGTTATTTAACTACGAACAGGATCACTATGTGAGAAGTAATTATAACAGGTATTTTTAGCATGATTTTTCTAAGTGAGTATGCATGTGATGAGATGCAAACATAAATATACCTAAGACATGATTTCTAATGCATGGTAGGTATGTCCTAAACAGGATTTCTATTGCACACATAGGTAAAGTAAATCCTAAGCATGTTTTCTACCCAGAATTATACTAAACATGCATAATCCCACCCTTTTCACTATCCAGCCCTGGAGTTATTTTACAAGTGGTTATTACATACCATTGTTGCAGAAATTACACAAATGAATAAGAAAATTAAGAAGTTACACTATAGGGAGCCTAGCAGTAGGCCCAAGTACTAGATCCAACATGCCATATGCCAAGACCTCTTATAACCCAGGTATGCCAGAGTTCCTAAGGATCTCAATGGATCCCAAGCAGTGCTCACACCCAAATTCCCTAGCCAGGAATGAGTAAGTGCAGTGTGGAATGCCATCCTTATGTGTCAGAGTTCAATGGGTACTCAGGGGTCCCCAAGGCAGTACTCACACGATGGGAGCTGAACTTAGAGACTAAGAGTAGTGAGATGTGCTTGTAGTTTAAAACAAAGGATTTTTGAGATTGAAAAGAGTAGTTTGAAATAATAGTTTTGAAAAGATGATTTCAGAAAATGATGAAGGACTTTGGTAAAAATAGTTCATTAAAGAGAGAAGCAATACAACTACAACCAGTAGATAAAGAACTCATAAAAGAGCAAACACAAACAGGGGTAATGAGTTGGGGACAAGTAATTTAGATGTCAACAGTAGAACAAAGTTACAGATTCTCATAGTTATCACATAGTTGTCACAAAACATCATAGATTAATAGAGTCAGGATTGTATAACATTCAGGTAGCATGGGAAGCAGGTTCATAACATAGGAGGTTAAGCATGAATGAAAGCAGGTAACAACAATTAACAGATGAGAATGCTAGAGTCATAGAAGGAATAAGGAGGTATATTAGACTAAGGGGGGGAAAGGGAAAATAGTAGGATACATGCTAATTATACAGAACTTAGGCAGTTATAGGAAATCACATAGGAAAAACAGAGTACATATTCAGACTTAACAAAAGGGAAAGACACTATGGGGTCATGCTAATTACATGGTGGGCAGTAGAACCATAAGATAAAACGCATAAGGAACAATAAGTACATAAACAAGAATTGGAGCATATTGTATATAGATACTATAAAGCTAAATCAGAAACATACCTGACGAATGACAGGAAATAGCAAAGTGCAAAGAGACAGAACAACAACAGCAGTATGCAGAACAAAAAGAAGTAGATGACAATATGCAGAATGAGAGAGAGCAGCAGCAGGGCAGTAGTATGTAGAAGCACAAGAACAATAAAGATTACTCAGTCTTGGCTTTAAGCCGGCTGAGTGGTCAGTAATAGATGCAAAACGCAAATGGAGATGTGTATGAAAACACAAAAAGTTTAGAGCAATATACTTAGTGGTCAGTGCTCTCAACAATCAGTGTGTGTGTGTGTGTGTGTGTCAGTGTCTGTTAAAAGAAAAAAGACATGGTCTTTATATAGTTGTGAAAACGAATAGTGCATGGGCAAATTATGGAAGTAACAATCAATCAATACCAATCAAGATAACTGGACTCCTTTAATTAAGGAGTCTAGTTCAAACGGTATAGTAGAGGCAAAATAAGGAAAAGAGATCAGTGTAATTAAGGCTGATTCTGTTAAGTTAGGGCAAAGAAACGACATAGTGCATAAATAAAGCCAAATACATAGTGTGTAATTAAGGAAAACTGAACTAATACATTTATAAAAATAAAATGAAAAATCAATTAAGAGGATCTCGGATTCTATTATAATCACAGGGAATCTGAAATAGTTAAGGAAAGCATCATATAAACATGGAAGGAATTCAAAATGATACAGAATTACAGAAGAAATACACAAGATCATGTATTTAAGGAAAACATCGCAAGCATGGGATTTTTACACAAAAGGATCAGCACAAATCAATAGTCAGTACTGTAAATGGTCGAAATTATAAAATATTTAAACAGCATTCACCCGCTGACACAAAGAGATGCTCGTAGAACAATAGGAATTAGAGGTTATAACAATGAATCAAAGCAGGAGTTGTAGAGAACACATGAATTCATAGCCGAATAGTAAAGACCAACCCAGAACACTAGGGTTTCATCAATAATAGTTCAAATAACACGAAATCGTGAGACAATCACTTAAACATAACATAGATGACTAAAATCAAAGAGGAAAGTTGTTTGAGAACAGGGTAGAGAAATCCTATTTTTCAAAATTGTTAAAAACAAAATTTTCCCCGGAGAAACACCTGAAGAAACTTCATAGCATTGTAAGTATGAAACGGATCTTAAAGAAAACCCAAAAATACAGAAGATTAGGGTTTCGTGGAACCCATAAAAGAGGGCAAACCTCGTGAGTGACCTCGATTTAGTCCAGGGATACCGCAAACTTACTCAAACGGCCAGGGGGTGGCCGGAACATGGCAAGAGACCCGTTCATCTGAGGAGCCTAGGAAGTCACTGAGTGGTTGAGAGGCGGGTAGTTGACCGTGAGATAGTGAAGAGCCATAGGTTCCGATGAGGAAACAGGTCGGAGAAGGTGAACAAACCCCATCGGAGGGGAGGACCCAAGGAGGCTTCTAGAGAAAGCTAGAGAGAGTAATAGAGAGATAGAGATAGATGAAGAGTCTCGAAATGAGACGGGGAAAGGGGGTAGGTGAGAGATATTTTAGGAAGGTTTAATCTGGGTCGTTGATCTAATTTGATCAACGACACATATTAGTTAGGGGTTGGGTCGGGTTGATTGAAGACTGGGCTGGGTATTTTAATTGGGATTTGGGTTGGGTAATTGGGTTAATGAAATCAGATGGGTTGGGGTCAAAAATTGGCTAGGTTTTAAACAGGAAGTAGGCCAAATTTTAAATACCCAATTTAAATAGAACAATTAATTAATTAAAATAGCTAAAAATGAAATTAAGTTTAAATAGATAAAATTACAGTAATTTAATAGTGTAAAAATGCATGATTTTCGAATTAAAATAACATAAAGTATCCAATTAGGCTATAATTGCAAAGTTATTGTAATTAGAATTAAAGGATACCCAATTGCTAATTTGTGAAATAATTAAATCCTAATGGACAAAAAATGTTTAAAAACGATATACCGAGCTGTGACACATTTTGAAATTATTTATAACATAATTTATGAATAATTATTTAAATATGAAATATTGAATAAACATGCGAATAATTTAATAAAATAGGGAAAATAACGAAAAATGCTCATTATTTTAAATAGTGATTTTGAAAGCTTATATGCAAGTTAAAAATAATTTGGAAAAAAATGGGTATCAACAGCTGCCCCTCTTTACTCGGGAAGGATGAAAGAGTTGTCGGGTAAAGATATGATGGCCAATTTTGACCGAGTGGAAATTGGATGAGACATTTAGGCGGCACCCTGATTTCTGAGTTGCCTACATATCCTTGGTTTTATAGGAATCAGGCCGTATGTAGTTCAGGAATAACCGGTGAAGTATACCGGTAACGCTTGACAAGAACGGACGCAAGGTGCGAGGTGAGGTAAAATCGGAAGGTTTATGGGGTCGTTTTTTAGAGAACTGGAGCGGTCCGCTCCTGCCTAGCTGGCTGTCCTGGCCGGATTACCTGCAAACAAATGACAAGCATATATTATGCGTAATTTAAACATGATGCAAGTTCATGTTGGACTATAAATGTTGTCTTCGGACGGTTGAGGATGACGTCCTTAGACCATGATGTCCTGGGCCATGAATCGCTTAATGCGGGATTCGCAGGCTGTGAAATGATGTTCTCGGGCCATAAGGATGGTGTCTCTGAACCATGATGCCTTTGAATAATGATATGCAAGTTAAATAAAGAGATCCTTGGGCCATGGAATGATGTTCTCGGGCAATGAAGATGGTGCCTCAGAACGATGACGCCCTTGGACAAGTTGGCGATATTTCAGCCCATGAAAAATGCAGTAGCATGATGCTAACAAGACAGAGATTAGTCTTGCGAAATTTAGAAAGGGCAGAGCTTAGCCCTCAAGGAAGCAAAAATAAGTAACGGCATGAAAAGTGGTTGCTTTGAAAAGTAAATGAGAGGTAGCGTGGAACCTCGGAAGGCAGAATGGTAGCCTTATGCAATGTAGGAGATAAAATGCAGAGGGGAGGTAGCGTGGAACCTCGGAAGGCAGAACAGTAGCCTTATGCAATGCAGGAAATGAAAATGCAAAGGGAGGTAGCGTGGAACCTCGAAAGGCAGAGAGGAAGCCTTATGCAATGCAGGAAATAAAATGCAGAGGGAGGTAGCATGGAACCTCGGAAGGCAGAACAGTAGCCTTATGCAATGCAGGAAATGAAAATGCAAAGGGAGGTACCGTGAGGCAGAATAGTAGCCTTATGCAATGCAGGAGATAAAATGCAGAGGGAGATAGCGTGGAACCTCGGAAGGCAACACAGTGGCCTTATGCAGGGAATAAAATGACAGTAAGAGTTCTTAGCTGGTGATGAACTACGGCGATACGATTGTTGCGAATGAAGCGTTGTTTTGCGATGATAATAAGCGTCGACATGTGCGATGCGTTTGAGGGCGTGTCTTTGAGAGATATACGTCCTGCGGGGGATAATAATATGTTCTGGGCTTTTTCCCTCTTCGTGCCTGCATCCAAAGAAAAATCGTGAGTTTTGTAAAGGGGGAAAGGTCAGCTCGCATTCCCGCTGGCTTTACTTGGCTCGCTCGTTTGATCATGATATATCATTGGGGTAGCATTTGCTAAACAAGCTGTTCCAAAAATAGATATGCATGATTTTTAAAAGATATAATATAAGCATATAATTTAAAATATTTTTAGGTGAACCGACGACTGTGATGCGGGTCGAGACATTGCAATTTTTCCTGCCACGGAAATTTGAGGGTCCTCTTCAAAATTCTGTCCCGGTTTGATGGGTGAATACTTATGGCGGTTGCTTGTGCGGCGACTGGATGAACTTGCTTCAGAATTTTGAGGGTCCTCCTAAAAATTCTGCCCCAGTTTCCATTTGTGGGAGAAATGAGATTTTTATTAAAAATTGGTCGAACCCATAGGGCTGCCTACGTATCCCCTCTTAAACGGGAATCAGGTCAGGCGTAGTTCAATCTACAACATTGAGGAAAACATAAAGGGTTACACATAGTAGCGCTTGACTCCATCTGAGTTGATTGGTTTAGGCCAAATTTCTCAATCCATTTCTGCGAGTATAAGTGCTCCTCCTGTCAGTACTCTATGAACCATGTACGGACCCTGCCGTGGGAGAAAATTTCCCTTTCGCTTCATCCTGATGTGGAAATATTTTCTTTAACACCAGCTGCCACGGTGTGAATCGTCTCTGCTTGACTTTCTTGTTGAAGGCTCTGGTCATCCTGTTATGATATAATTGGCCATGACAGACTACGTTCATTCTCTTTCCGTCTATGAGGGCTAGTTGTTCATAACGACTTCTTACCCTTTCTGCGTCGCTGAGCTCAGCTTCTTGTATGATTCTCAGAGATGGAATCTCAACCTCGACAGGAATAACAGCCTTTGTACCGTAAACCAACATATAAAGAGTTTCCCCAGTTGATGTGCAGACTGTGGTGCGATACCCCAACAAAGCAAATGATAATTTCTCATGCCTTTGCTTATGCTTCTCTATCATTTTTCTCAGTACTTTCTTGATGTTTTTGTTGACAGCCTCAACGGCTCCATTCATTTGGGGTCTGTATGCTGTGGAGTTCTTCTGTTTGGTTTTGAATGTTTCACACATGGATTTCATCAAGTCCCTGTTGAGATTAGATCCATTATCGGTGATGACTGATTCTGGAACTCCGAACTGACAAACAATGCGGTCGCGGACGAAATCGGCCACAACTTTCTTAGTAACTGCTTTGTAGGATGCTGCTTCGACCCATTTGGTGAAATAATCAATGGCAAATAGAATAAACCTGTGTCCGTTAGAGGCAACAGGCTCGATTGGTCCAATAACGTCCATGCCCCAAGTGGCGAATGGCCACAGTGAACTTGTTGCATTAAGCTCACTCGGAGGTACCTTTATCATATCCCCATGTATCTGACATCGGTGGCACTTTCGGACATACCAGATGCAGTCTGTTTCCATGGTCATCCAGAAATAACTGGCTCGAAGTATCTTCTTTTCCAAAGAAAAACCGTTTATATGTGGGCCGCATGTCCCAGCGTGAATTTCCTTCAATAACTTTGATGCTTCCTTTGCGTCAACACACCTTAATAGCCCTAAATCGGGAGTCCTCCTATACAGGATTCCTCCACTGTAAAAGAAATTTTTGGATAATCTCTGAAGTGTGCGTTTCTGAGTGGTATTTGCAAGCTCTGATATTCTCGTTTTGCCAAGTATTCCGTGACATCATGAAACCAAGGATTTCCGTCTGCTTCTTCTTCAACATGGGCACAGTAAGCTGGTTGATTGTGGATTTTCACTGGAATAGGATCAATGAAATTCTTATCTAGATGCTGGATCATGGATGACAGAGTAGCCAAAGCATCAGCGAACTCATTCTGGATTCTGGGGACATGCCAAAATTCTACCTTTGTGAATCTCTTTCTCATCTCCTGTACATGATGTAGATATGTCAATATATTGGAATTCTTGGTTTCCCATTCTCCTTGTACCTGGTGTACCAGTAAGTCTGAGTCATAAATCACTAACAACTCCTGGACGTTCATGTCGATGGCCATGTTGAGCCCTAAGATGCAGGCCTCATATTCAGCCATATTGTTGGTGCAGGTAAATCTGAGTTTTGTGGATACCTGATAATGCTGACCAGTTTCTGATATCAGGACTGCCCCAATACCAACCCCTTTGAAGTTTGTTGCTCCATCAAAGAATATCCTCCAACCAACGTAGGATTCTGGAATGTCTTCTCATACGAATGATACCTCTTCATCGGGAAAATACGTTTTCAGGGGTTCGTATTCTCCGTCCACACGATTCTCAGCGAGATGGTCTGCTAGTTCCTGTCCTTTGACAGCCTTTTGAGTTATGTAAATAATATCGAACTCGCTCAACAGGATTTGCCATTTGGCTAGATTTCTAGTAGGCATGGGCTTCTAAAAGATGTACTTTAGTGGATCCATCCTGGATATGAGGTATGTTGTGTAGGCACAGAAGTAGTGCCTTAGCTTCTGAGCGACCCAAGGCAAAGCACAGCAAGTGCGCTCCAATGAAGAATACCGGGCCTCATACGGAGTGAACTTCTTGCTAAGGTAGTAGATCGCTTGCTCCTTTCTTCCTGTTTCGTCATGTTTCCCTAGAACGCAACCGAAAGCTTCATCCAGTACTGCAAGGTAGAGTAACACAGGTCTACCTGTCTCAGGCGGTACCAAAGCTGGCGGTGTTGACAAATACTCCTTGATTCTGTCAAAAGCCTTTTGACAATCCTCGGTCCACTTGGTTGCGGCATCCTTCTTTAGCATCTTGAAGATCGGTTCACAAATGACTGTATATTGTGCTATGAATCGACTGATGTAATTAAGTCTCCCCAGGAAACTCATAACATCCTTCTTGTTCTTTGGTGGTGGCAAATTCTGAATAGCTTTGACTTTGAATGGATCCAATTCTTTTCCCCGGCGGCTTACAATGAACCCCAGTAAACAGCAGGAACCACGAATGCACACTTCGCAGGGTTCAGTTTCAGATTGTATTTTCTTAACCTGTTGAAGAACTTCCTCAAATCTTACATGTGATCAGTAGCTTTCTTTGATTTGATAATGATGTTGTCCACATACACCTCAATCTCTTTGTGAATCATGTCATGGAATATAGTAGGCATAGCCCTCATGTAGGTGGCCCCTACATTCTTCAGGCCGAATGACATCATCTTGTAATAGTATACTCCCCATGGCGTAATGAATGCCGTTTTCTCAGCATCTTCTTCGTCCATCCAAATTTAATGATAACCAGCGAAGCAATCTACGAATGACTGTAACTCATGTTTGGCACATTTGTCAATCAGAATGTGTATATTTGGCAAGGGGAAGTCGTCTTCCGGACTGGCCCAGTTGAGATTCCTGTAGTCGACACAGATTCTGACCTTCCCGTCCTTCTTTGGCACAGGTACAATGTTAGCTAACCATGTCGGGTACTCAACTACCCGGAGAACTTTGGCGTTGATCTGCTTGGTAACTTCTTCTTTGATTTTTAAACTCATGTCAGTTTGAATTTTCTGAGCTTTTGCTTTACCGGTGGACACATTGGATTGGTTGACAATTTATGAGCCATAATAGATGTACTTAGACCAGTCATGTCATCATACGACCAGGCGAATATGTCCTCATATTCCCTTAGAAACTTTGTATACTATTTCTTTTCTGACGGCAAAAAATGAATATTGATCCGTGTTTCCTTGACTTTCTCTGAATCCCCAAGATTGATAATTTCAATCTTGTCAAGGTTAGACATAGGTCTGTTCTCGAAGTTCTCAATTTCCTTGACAATCTCATCGGGTATATCATCTTCCTCTGAATCAATGTCCATTTGCTGCGTTGTCTCATTACACGTCACAATCATCGGTTCATCAAGATAAGTAATAGTAATGTTGTATTTGAAAAAGTAATGGGAGAAAACAGTAGCAAATAAATATGAGATTCATAAGGAGATTGATAAAATGAATAATTGTTTTGAACATTGAAGATCTTATTACAGGAATTGAAAATGCAGAAAAGAAAAGAAATTCATTTAATAGACAGTAAATAGTGCTTGTTCATTAGCCTTGCTACCTAGAGGCTCGGTGGGCTTTGGTCGTACGGATGGACCAGTTCTTGAGACGAGCTCCTCTGCTCACTGCCTGTATGGAAGTGCCTTCATCCCCCTCCTCCTCGAGAACAACACAGCAATCCATGTTCCCGTCGTCTAGAAACAAGTCCCTCATTGCCGCAAGTGCTTCTTCTTCGTCGGACCCATAGATGATATCAGCTTGCTGGAAAGTCTGCTCCAAATGAGATATTGGTTTCTCCAAGGGGTAATAGTGACCGATCCATGGGGGCGACCAATTTTTGAATTCTTCCCATGTATACTCATACCCCAGACCGAAAGTGGTACTATGTTTCTTGAGTTTTATGGGTTTCGTGATCCCTTGGAGGTTCTTATCAAGACCTTTGCCTGGATCATATCCTCACCAATTCAAGATGCTCTCGATCTTGCTATCCCACCATTTGTCCTTGTCGATGGCATTGACTCATTCAATATGGTGATAAGTTCTTCCACCCAGTTTTCTCTTTCCATCAATTATTGGGATAGACTGGCGATTGTAAATAGGGTTGCTACCGCCGCCGTGGATGATCACCTCTTGGTGGTTCCACTCGAATTTTACTTCCTGATGTAGTGTTGACACTACGGCCCCAACAACATAGACCCAGGGTCGTCCTAAAAGCAGATTGTAAGATGTCGGCACATCTATCACCTGAAAGTCCACCTCGAACCAAGTCGGCCCCATTTGCAGACATAGACTGATCTCCCCAATGGTAGACCTTTGAGAACCATCGAAGGTCTTTACATTGATCGCTCCATAATTTATCTCATGTAGTCCCTTACCCAACTTCTTGAGTGTTATCAGCGGACATATGTTAAGACTAGACCCTCCATCGACAAGAATCCTGGTTATGAAATAATCTTCACATTGCACGGTGATGTGCAGAGCCTTGTTATGTCCCAATCCCTCAAGTGTAAAATCGTCTTCGTGAAAAGTGATTTTGTGGCTTTCCAGTACTTGGCCTACCATGTTGTCCATTTCCCCGCTAGTGATGTTGTTCGGTACATAGGCCTCACTTAACACTTTCAGCAAAGCATTTCTGTGTGTCTCAGAGTTCTACAGCAGAGAGAGAATGGATATATGTGCTGGTGTCTTGTTTAGTTGGTCGATGATCGAATATTCTTTAGCCTGTATTTTCCTCCAAAGATATGAACCTGTCTCAGTGAGGGGAGGCCGGTTGGCAGCATGTTTGCTTGACTCGGCCAGATGCTCAAGGGTGTAGACTCTACCAGTTCTCCTCATACCCTGTGCTGCGATGGCTTCTTCAGACCCGCTTTTACTTTTCCTTCTCGCCTCAGCTGTATAATCCCAAGGGATAGCATTTGAATAGAAAGGTGGTATGGTTGACATCGCCACCGGGACCGGTGCGACTATCCTTACTTCAAATGGCACACGGGCTTTGGGCGGCCAGAATGCAACCTCGAAGCGTGCGGGCGCCTTTGCCGGAGACCCGAAGTCAACCTCAATTGGAACTGGTGCCTTCGCCTTTGCTGGTAGTGCTGCTTCAAACTTGAGTGGGATAGACATATTCACCTCAGCATTCTTAGATGGTTGGATCTGGACTATGATCGGGTTGAGTGTAACTGCAGGTTTCTTTGGGTCATCGCCTTCTGCAATCAACCCGATTGACCCCTCAGGATCCCAATCATCTTCTATCTTAATCATATGGAAACCTCCACCCTTATGGTCTGGTAAAGGATTGTTACGGACGTTCGGAGCGGATTCCTTGGCCATAATAATCTTTTTATCAATAAGGGTCTGTATCTTATCTTTCAAAGAGCATCATTCGTCGATGGTGTGTCCTTTCATGCCAGAATGGTATGCACAGGATTTGTTCGGGTTAACCCATTGAGAAGGGTTCTCAGGGGTGACAGCAGGGATAGGTGTGACATAACCAGCAACTTTGAGCTTTTCATAAAACTGATCAACGGGCTCGACTATGGCGGTGTATTGTTTTGGAGGTCGACGATCAAAGTTAGGGCGAGGCCTAGGGAAGTTTTGACGGGTAGGGGGTGACTGGTAGTGAGATGGCTGGGAGTTATAGGTGTTGTAGACGGGAGCCGGTTGGGAGTATTTGGGTGAAGTGGGTAGATATGTGGGTGGTGGAGCTTGGTACGTGGGTGGTGGAGTTTGGTATGAAGGTCAGGGTGCTTGGTAATTTGGAGCGGGTTGATATGTGAATGGAGGTGCGGGATAGACCTGGTATTTAGGCGGGGATTTGTCTTGTTGTGCAACTATCACGGCTCCCACATCCTTCTTTCTGGACACACCACCAGACTGCAGAGATTTATTAGTGGCTTGTAAAGCTTCAAAGTTAGTAAGCATACCATTCTTGATACCTTCTTCAATCTGCTCTCCCAATTTGATAATGTCAGTGAACTTTTGACCCTCAACCATCATCAGTCGTTCATAGTATTGCGGGTCCTGATCCCGAACAAAGAATTTGTTCATCTGTTCTTCCTCTAAAGCAGGCCTGACTTTGGCGGCTTCCGACCTCCAACGAGTAGCATACTCGCGAAAAGTTTTTGTGGGTTTCTTCGTCAAATTCTGGATATAGAACACATCTGGTGCGTTCTCCATGTTGAATCTAAACATGTACATGAAGTCCGTTGCCATACCTACCCTGTTGGACCACTTCTTGGGGTCTTGGCTAATATACCAAGATAGTGCGTCTCCCTTCAAACTCCTAATAAATAGCTTCATGCAGATCCTTTCATCTTTTCCTACGCCCACCAATTTGTTACAATAGGTCCTCAGGTGGACTCTCGGATCACCAGTACCGTCGAACATCTCGAACATTGGAGGTTTATACCCCTCGGGCAGTTCGACATCAGGATGTATGCAGAGGTCTTCATAGTTCAGACCTTCGATCCCCTTGACTCCTTCAACACCCTAGACTCGGCTAGTCAGCTTCCTAAGTTACTCAGCCAGATTCTTGATAAGCAGGTCTTTATCATCGGACTCAGATGTATGTGTAACAGGTGGGGTGGAGTGAGTCACAGTCTCCACGTAGATGGGATTGTTGTAGGCAATGAGATGATCTCTTGTGTGAGTCTGAGGTTTCGTGGGTGGCGGTGGAGTGTTTTGGCAACTGTTGCACTGTGCTGGGAGAGTTGGGTTCTTTGGGGGAGTGATGTGACGATGAAGTGCAGGGTGATTTCGCTGTTTTGGGATATTCTGTGGAGGTGTAGGGGTGACGTCAAGGACATTGAGGGAAAAAGACATATTGGCCAGATTTTAGACTTGATCAAGTTCTTCTTTAAATATCAGCAGCTTTTGTTCCAGTGGTGACAAGTTTTCATTTAGGACCTGAATACCCCGGCCGTCAGTGGCCTCTACCCGTTCAAACCTATTCTCTTGTCTGGCGCCGCTGGAATCTTCCAGCTTACTTTTGCCTTTGTCTTTGCCCCTGAGAGGACTAGGAGGAGGAGTAGGAGGAGGGCCCTTGGATCTTGTGCGATTGACTGATGATGCCAGAATGCACGAACTAACCTTTGGGGAGGGGAATAATAAATAAAGGAAAACAAAAAAAGGTAACGAAGTCAGTGAGGATTATAAAGAATATTGCGGTAATTTAAACACGTAATGCGAAAATGTAAAATGCATCCTAAGTTGGGGAACCTCTTTGTGCCCGAGGTAGGCCTAGCGACAAATTAATTTGGAGAACTTGAAATGCTAAATGCCTCATTTTATTGATGATAAAAACGACTCTAAATATACGAAAAATAAAAGTCACTAATGGACAATGGCCTTATTACATCAAAGGAGACAAAAATAAAAGACACCTCTATCTACTTGGTCCCAGAAGGACCTTCCCTAGATTCGGCATTCCTGCTCCCTTCGATCAGCTTTCCCAACTCGCGAAGTCCCAGCAGTAAGTAGGTCCTGGCTAGATATCCTCCTTCGGCTCCTTCAGCCTTTTTGCAGTCCATGATCCTCTTGATGAACTTTTCCTCCAGCTCGACTATACCTCGCTCCAAGTACTCTAGCCTCTTGTTGGAGCTGATAGCCATATCCTTCCATTCCTCAATCAGCTTTTTGCTGGACTTGTGTATCTGGTGATGATTATTCTCACATTCACGGAGCCTTTTGCGTAGATTGTTGAATTTAACTTGCGCTTCGGCCTTCTCATCTATGACCCGGTGTCCCTGAGCGAATCCTGGCTCGAATCGACCCTCCATATCATCTTCTAACCAGCTTAGATAGAAAAGAGTACAACCGACATGATACCTGTCTGACTCGATGGTGTCTTTCTCAAGTACAATCTTGCAGTGCCACAAATGCTGGGCTTGACACTTTTGAGGGCTGTCGTCATCATGTAAATCTGCTCGAAGATGTCTCATCTTCTCAACCCTAGGTATAACCTGCCTCTTCCCTTCTTGCCTCAAAACTCGGAAAGGGACGTAAGGGCACGTTCCCCTCAGACCAATCGATATCAGAAATGAAGCATCTCGGGATCAGATGATAAATTTGTTTGTTGGGAACCATTCGAACATCCACTGAATCTGGTCCTCGGTCAAATTCCCCAGTAACTCAACCCATCCCTAGGCATTTTTCCGGCTGAGCGAACATATCTGGAATATAGTTCATTCGCTTTGGGTGGTGGAAAGCGATATGGTCATCCCAGATTCTTTGATGGATGTCTTGTCGGTAGTCACCCCTTTGCATATGCTCAGTGAGCCAAAGTTGAAGTAATAAGTTGCAACCTTTGAAATGCTTTGCTCCCTGTTGACACATTTCTAAGGCTCGGTATATGTCTGCAATGATCATAGGCACAATGCTGAGGTCCTGTCCGTTGATCCCTTCCATTAAGGTCTTAGTGACCATGGCCAACCTAGTGTTAATCCTCTCCTTCTTTGTCGGGAACACCATTAACCCAGAAAACAGACCATTAAAGCAAACACTCGGCGATGGATGTGCACTAGAGAAGTGATGGCGAACTCGTCCTGATAGGTGCAGTATAATTTTCTATGACTGAACCTTTCGTACAAGTAATCAAAAGGGATGTATGAATCCTTTAAACATACCAATTCCGGATTTTTCTTCAGACCCAACATTCCGGCCTGTGTGATTCTGAGGCATCAGCAACCCTGGAGATTCCCAAACCAAACCGGCCAAACCTCCTATTTCTTCCAGCAGCGGTGTCATTTCATTGTTTTCGAAGCGGAATACCGACCGATCGCAATCCCAGAATAAGGTAGCATCCTCTATAATCATTTTGTTAGGCTGAATATCAAAAAGAGAGGGCAGGTTGCCCAAGTGTTTCCTGATGAGTGTTTTGTCGCTGGAGTGAAGATCCTCCCACCAGTTTAACAATTTGGGGTGGATATTGGCGACCATGCCGAATCTGGGGACGTCGTGCTTCATTTATGCAAAACAAAGAGGGTTAGGCCCTTACCCCCACCAGACTCGACTATTTAGCATCAATAATTAGCATGAGCATTTAGTTCCCCAAATAAATGCACAGAACGTGAAGGCATCCGTTTGGGTCCGAGGGAAACCCAACGGACTTTGGACAAGGCTATTGTGCGGACAACACATTAGCCTGGCTAGGTTTGACCATGATGCATGCAACATTACAATAGAGTAAGGTTTCTATGGGGTTTTAGACCGGTACCCTTGAGCGGACAACTCAAGGGGAAGGCACGAAACTGTCGACTTCACCGCTTTTACCGTAAATACACCTTTCCGAATTTAGGGGGTAGTAATATTGGAATAGCGGAACCACTCATTGTAAGCGTTGCTATAGGATTTTTGTTTGGCACGAGTGGAATATGAATGCGGAGCATGATATGCAATAAATAGCATTTAAACAAATAGGCATGTATTTTCACGTTAAGGAAAGCGGTAAAGAAAGAAAGTACAACAGTTACAATGGAAAGCGGTTACAAAGAAAACATGAAGATATGTCAGTTTTGTTTAGGCAAAATAAATACTTTGCGAAATTAAACAGTTAATAGCATATAGCGGGGAATGGGAAAAAGGTGCAAGCATTTAACAAAATTAAAGGTCCAAATTCACAAAGCAACTTGTAATGGTAAAAGCCTAGGGAATCTCCCCAGCAGAGTCGCCATGATGTCGCGCCCCCCTTTTTCCTTGCACGATTTAGGTATGCGGAGATCGGGTTTCATGACATTCTGGACAACACCTTAAAGGAAAAGGTTTAAGGAAGAGTCGCCACCTAACGATTTTATGGTGCGTTAGGGAACCTAGAATAATTAACTCATAAACTAGTTTGCATTACCAGAGATTGGGTAAGGGCTTGAAATTATCTCGAGGGGAAGGTATTAGGCACCCCTCGAGATCCACAACTGTGGGTCCCAGCTAAGTAGTTTTGTGAATTTGGATGATAAATGACAAGCAAGGCTCACGTAAGAGGGGATTTCAAGTAAATACTGAAATTACTACAAGAAATTTAAAGAATAACAAAGTAAAATCATTTGAATGAAAATGTCTTAGGGTTTAAAGCAATATGGATCACATCAATGCAATACCCGGTATGTCACTCCTCGAAGAGGGGCTACACGTGGTATTAGCACACCGTTCATCATATCCATATTCTACCCTTCCCACCCCGCTAAGGTATTTAAAACGCGTCCGTTGGTCACGAAGCTTATTGCGTGCTATTACCCGTCCCATCCTAGCAGTCCTGAAGGGTATTTAGGACTACTATTCCTACAAGGAAAGTACTAGGCTGACTCCTAGGTCTGAAGGGTAAAATTTTAAGCGACAATAAAAAAATAGTTAGGACATACAGATATGGGAATGCACATTAACAAGTACATGTCTCACATATCCCTCCACAAATTAGACACGTAAATAGCACGCCTCAAACACAAAGAAGTATCAGATTTCAGAACCTAAGGCAGGATTTCTAGGTGTGAATACAGTAACAAGACAGTCTCGTTTTTAGAAGAGGTGTATAACCAGTTTTAGACTATTAAATCTAGTTCGTAACCAGATAAGCAATGTTAAGAAAATACTTACTAGTTTTAATAAACATGGATACCTAAGGCTTTCCTAGGTGAGTGAAAAAACATTCCAATTGCTGTTTCTTAGAAAATAGACAGGATGGGTCTGTTTTGGGCTTAGTCGGGGTGAGAAACAACTGTTTAGATATGCATATCCTATAGAGCACGTTATCTAAATGCAGGTAGGATGTTAAGCATGCAACCAGATTGGGTTTTAAAAAATACATGAAACATTATAGGCAGTTGGAATCTACTTTAGCGAGATTTCTTATTACACAGATAGGACATTGATACGGTTTCATTAAATTGTCGAACCTAGCACATGATTTCTAGGCGTTCTTTGCAGTACAGTTAACACAAGAGTCTGAATAAATGTTGAAAACAAACAAATATTCCTAAAGTCACATGATGCCTAATGCAATTTCTGATGGGTACTTGTTATTATGAACCTAAACAGGATTTCTAGATGTGAGGCAAATATGCAAGAGATGATATTATTAACAACCATTTCATCTAGTTATTTAACTACGAACAGGATCGCTATGTGAGAAATAATTATAACAGGTATTTTTAGCATGATTTTTCTAAGTGAGTATGCATGTGATGAGATGCAAACATAAATATACCTAAGACATGATTTCTAATGCATGGTAGGTATGTCCTAAACAGGATTTCTATTGCACACATAGGTAAAGTAAATCCTAAGCATGTTTTCTACCCAGAATTATACTAAACATGTATAATCCCACCCTTTTCACTATCCAGCCCCGGAGTTATTTTACAAGTGGTTATTATAGACTATTGTTGCACAAATTACACAAATTAATAAGAAAATTAAGAAGTTACACTATAGGGAGCTTAACAGTAGGCCCAAGTACCAGATCCAACATGCCATATGCCAAGACCTCTTGTAACTCAGGTGTGTTAGAGTTCCTAAGGATCTCAGGGGATCCCGGGCAGTGCTCACACCCAAATTCCTTAGCCAGGAATGAGTAAGTGCAGTGTGGATTGCCAGCCTTGTGTGTCTGAGTTCAATGGGTACTTAGGGGTCCCCAAGGCAGTGCTTACACGAAGGGGGTAGAATTTAGAGACTAAGAGTAGTGAGATGTGCTTGTAGTTTAATAAAAAAGATTTTTGAGTTTGAAAAGAGTAGTTTGAAATAATAGTTTTGAAAAGATGATTTCAGAAAATGATGAAGGACTTTGGTAAAAACAGTTCATTAAAGAGAGAAGCAATACAACTACAACCAGTAGATAAAGAACTCATAAAAGAGCAAACACAAACAGGGGTAAGGAGTTGGGGACAAGTAATTTAGATGTCAACAGTAGAACAAACTTACAGATTCTCATAGTTATCACATAGTTGTCACAAAACATCATAGATTAATAGAGTCAGGATTGTATAGCATTCAGGTAGCATGGGAAGCAGGTTCATAACATAGGAGGTTAAGCATGAATGAAAGCAGGTAACAACAATTAACAGATGAGAATGCTAGAGTCATAGAAGGAATAAAGAGGTATATTAGACTAAGGGGGGAAAGGGAAAATAGAAGGAGACATGCTAATTATACAGGACTTGGGCAGTTATAGGAAATCACATAGGAAAAACAGAGTACATATTCAGACTTAACAAAAGGGAAAGACACTATGGGGTCATGCTAATTACATGGTGGGCAGTAGAACCATAAGATAAAACGCATAAGGAACAATAAGTACATAAACAGGAATTGGAGCATATTGTATATAGATACTATAAAGCTAAATCAGAAACATACCAGGCGAATGACAGGAAATAGCAAAGTGCAAAGAGACAGAACAGCAACAGCAGTATGCAGAACAAAAAGCAGCAGAGGACAATATGCAGAATGAGAGAGAGCAGCATGGCAGTAGTATGTATAAGCACAAGAACAATAGAGATTACTCAGTCTTGGCTTTAAGACGACAGAGTGGTCAGTAATAGATGCAAAGAGAAAATGGAGATGTGTATGAAAACACAGAAAGTTTAGAGCAATATACCCAGTGGTCAGTGCTCTCAAAAATCAGTGTGTGTGTGTGTGTGTGTTAGTGTCTGTTAAAAGAAAGAAGACATGGTCTTTATATAGTTGTGAAAACGAATAGTGCATGGGCAAATTATGGAAGTAACAATCAATCAATACCAATCAAGATAACTGGACTTCTTTAATTAAGGAGTCTAGTTCAAACGGTATAGTAGAGGCAAAATAAGAAAAATAAATCAGTCTAATTAAGGCTGATTCTGTTAAGTTAGGGCAAAGAAATCACATAGTGCATAAATAAAGCCAAATACATAGTGTGTAATTGAGGAAAGCTGAACTAATACATTTATAAAAATAAAAAAGGGTATCAGTTTGAAAAATCAAGAGGATCTCGGATTCTATTATAATCACAGGGAATCCAAAATAGTTAAGGAAAACATCATCTAAACATGGAAGGAATTCAAAATGATACAGAATTACAGAAGAAATACACAAGATCATGTATTTAAGGAAAACATCACAAGCATGGGATTTTTACACAAAAGGATCAGCACAAATCAATAGTCAGTAAGGTAAAGGGTCGAAATTATCAAACATTTAAACAACATTCACTCGTTGACACAAAGAGATGCTCGTAGAATAGTAGGAGAATTAGAGGTGATAACAATGAATCAAAGCAGGAGTTGTAGAAAACACATTAATGCATATTCGAATAGTAAAGACCAACCAAGAACACTAGGGTTTCGTCAATAATAGTTCAAATAACATGAAATCGTGAGACAATCACTTAAACATAGCATAGATGACTAAAATCAAAGAGGAAATTTGTTTGAGAACAGGGTAGAGAAATCCTAGTTTTCGAAATTGTGAAAAACAAAATTTCCCCCGGAGAAAAACCTGAAGAAACTTCATAGCATTAAAAATATGAAATGGATCTTAAATAAAACCCAAAAATACAGAAGATTAGGGTTTCGTGCAACCCAGAAAAGAGGGCAAACCTCGTGAGTGACCTTGATTTAGGCCAGGGATACTGCAAACTTACTCAAACGGCCGGGGGGGGGGGGGGGGGGGGTAGGTGAGAGATATCTTAGAAAGGTTTAATCTGGGTCGTTGATCTAATTTGATGAACGGCTCAAATTAGTTAGGGGTTGGGCCAGGTTGATTGAAGACTGGGCTGGGTATTTTAATTGGGATTTGGTTTGGGTAATTGGGTTAATGAAATCAAGTGGGTTGGGGTAAAAAATTGGCTAGGTTTTAAACAGGAAGTAGGCCAAATGTTAAATACCCAATTTAAATAGAACAATTAATTAAGTAAAATAGCTAAAAAATGAAATTAAGTTTAAATAGATAAAATTACAGTAATTTAATAGTGTTAGATATAAAAATGCGTGATTTTCGAATTAAAATAACATAAAGTATCCAATTCGGCTATAATTGCAATGTTACTGTAATTTGAATTAAAGGATACCCAATTGCTAATTTGTGAAATAATTGAATCCTAATGGACAAAAATGATTAAAAATGATATACCGAGTTGTGACTATAAGGACCCGTAAAAATTTCTTGTTCACAATTATGCTGAATAAGTCCCCGAGTTGTTATAACTGTGGAAATTCTTAAAACGGACCTAATTTGAACAAAAGTACCCCGGGAATTAAAGAATTAAATTTTCCAGAAATTGGGTGTTATGCGATCGCATAACGTGTATGCGGACCGCATAGTGGTCGCATACACGGGCAGAACACTACCCATCTGAAGGACAACTATGCGGTCCAATCTGCGACCGCATTTCGGTTCTGCGGACCGCATAGCTGTCGCATTATAGCCTTTGATTTTTGGGGAGGGGTGTTATGCGACGCACTATGCGATCGCATAACGAGTATGTAGACCGCATAGTGGTTGCATACCTGGGCAGATTGTTTCCAAATTTTGGCCCACCTAGGGCCATTCTGCGGTCAGCTCTGCGGACCGCATGTCAGGAATGCGATCGCATTCCTGACCGCATATTTGACACGGGCTTTTAATTTTCCAAACTTTTATACCCGACCCCAGCTTCATTTTAACCCTTACCGCCTTTCATTTTAACTAGATTCTAAACAAGATAGAGAGAAGAAAAAAAGAGTTCTTGAGAGAGAAGGTTCCAACATCACTCAAATTGATTTTCCAAAATCATGCAAGCCCGGATATTATCGAGTAATCAGTCATCTTCTTCGCTAAAAGGTAAGACTTCACTCTAATTCTCCCAATTTCTCAGATTTTGGATGGGGAATAAAGCACTCATGAGTTGGTATTGAAAAATGAAAGATGAAACCTTCCATGCATGTGAATGTAACTCCGTAACCTAGTAATGGGGGAAACAAACTTGGGTAATTATGCACAAAAAAGGGGTTAGTAACCTAAGGGATCGCATAGTGTTTGATGAAATGATTAATTGAATTCGAGGTTCCTAATCCTAAGTGAAATAGGTCACATTGTGGAATACATTGACGGTGCTCGACGATCCGGTGAATTGTGATAGAAATTAAAAAGGGAAACTCGACTCCAGGTATGTATGGCTAACTTTAATATTTGTAAAATCGCTTTGTGGTGTCCGAGCATACGGTACGTGTATTGGTGTGAATATCTTCAAATGGTTGTTCAAATTATGTTGAAGCGTGAAGTGTATTCCTTGTCTGTCTTTAGTTGATCACCACACTACCATGCTATGTGAAATGATGCTAGTAGGTTAATGAATCCAAGAGTATGAATGTATGTGCTAAAGGTTGTGTAACAAGTAACGAAAAAGAGTTGTGGTATGATGTAATTGAACTAAACGGCTGTGGCAATATCGTATATGATTCACCGTTTGGTAAGGTTTATTGTTGCACGATTTCCTATTTTTATATAAGTATTGTGGGTTGTAAAGAAGCTATATTCCTATTGTTGAAATTTTCTGTGATTGAATTGTGAACTGTCATTGTTGATATGAGATATGATTGTCTGGTGGGATCGGGTTGCGCGCCGCAACATGAGGGATAAGGGTGATGTGTGATAGGTGATAAGGGTGAGATGTGATTGTCCGGTGGGATCGGGTTGCACGCCGCAATAGAAACATAATAAATAAGGTTGGAATGTTGAGAACAGACAAGGGTGGAATTGTAATTGTGATTGTGGTGAAATGAGAATTGTGTAACCTCCATTGTGTTTCTTTCTATATCTTTGTGCAGTGATTGTGTGACTCTCTGTCTGTCTCTTGCCTGTGCATTGTTGTGTTTACTTAGAGTAAAGTTTTTTCATACATACCAGTACAATTCGAATGTACTGACGTCCCTTTTGCTGGGGGCGCTTCATTCTTGTGATGATTGTAGGTTGTTCTATAGCAGGTACTCTAGCCCACAAACAGTAGTGCCGCATCTACGTCTCATAAGCTGTTTTGGTGAGCCCATTTCCTCTCGGGGCCCTGTGTGGTTTATGCCACCTCTTCTTCCGGATTTTCATTTTGGTAATTGTGTAAGGTATAGCCGGAGCCTTGTTACCGGCAAGTATTATATAACTCCTTTGTACTTTTAGAGGCTCCATAGAAAGGAAATGTGGGTTATGTACTTATGTATTTTGGGCAATATAACTTGTATACCACGTAAAGTAAACATGTATGTTATGTGTGTTTTGTAAGTATTGTACCACATGTGGGTAATGACAAAAATCTAGAATTTAATTCTTGGTGTTAAGAATGTGTTTAAATTATAATTGAATAATGTACGTTGGAATCACGAGGTAATACGTGGGATGGAAAAGGGAATCCAGGTCCGCTTGAGTGGGGTTACCCGGTCGAGCGCCGGTCGTGTCCCTCGGTTTTGGGGCATGACAAACTTGGTATCAGAGCCTAAGGTTTTTAAAAGAGTCATAGGATGTCTCGGAGCCGTGTCTAGTAGAGCCTTTCTTGTCGGTGTGTTGTTGGCCACATCTATAATTAGGGGGCTACATGGACATTTAGGAAATTACACTTTTATTGTTATTCTATATCGTGCGGTGAACCGGAAAGTGAAAATATCCTTGCCTAATTCGTGCTTTGTTCGGAAATTTTCAGTAATGGCACCAAAGAAGAGAGCTCGACTCGGCCTTGAAGCCAATTCTACCCCAAGTGTGGTTGTGAATCATGTACCTGATAGTGCGGGTGAGAGTGACTCCCCGGCCTTGAATCTGCCTGACCCTTCTATTCCGAATCAATGCATTCCTGTTCCTGCGGCGGCGGAGGGTACTACAATCCCTCCCGCTGATATTCATGATCTCTCTACCGTTCCAGTTTCCGGTCCCAGTACGTCTGATGGGGACCTCGGAGGAGCTATTCATATGTTGACACAGTTAGTGGCCGTTCAGGCCCAGAGATATCATGCTACCCCTGCGTCCTCCAGCGGACAGGAAGGTTCCGCTTGGTCCAGAGTCAACCAATTTCTGCGGTTGGCCCCTCCGGAGTTCTCAGGTACGGACCCAGAGGCTGATCCCCAGGATTTTCTTGATGAGATGTACAAGACCCTTCGGGTGATGAAGGCTACCGAGACAGAGGGGGTTGAGTTAGCTTTGTACAGGCCGAGGGGAGCAGCATATTCCTGGTTCGAGATGTGGGAGGGTTCCCGTGGGGAGGGAAGTCCTCCTACTAGATGGGACGAGTTCGTGGATGCATTCATGGATCACTTTTTTCCTGCCGAGACTGTGGCAGCCCGTGCTACTGAGTTTGAGGTCCTCAAGCAGGGCAGTATGAGTGTTTGGGAGTACCACATGGAGTTCGTAAGGTTGTCCAAGTATGCTCCTCAGTTAGTGTCGACCATGGATGCTCGAGTTTGATGATTTGTTCAAGGTCTCAGTCTTTTTGTTGTGTATGAGGCTGCTACATCGGCTTTACACTCGGATATGAATTATGGAAAGATCGTGGAGTTCGCCCAGGCCACGGAGGCTAGAAAGTTGAAGATACAGGCAGACAGGGAGAGTAGCAGCAGAGCCCGGTCAGTGGGTTACTCAGGGAGCGCAGTTGCACGGGGGAGACCAGTTCGGGGGAGGGGGCCATCAGGGCCATCCTAGTCTTATGCACAGTCCTCAGCCAGTGCACCGCCATCCGTGCACTGTTATCAGCCGAATAGTCATTGGAGACCAGGGTCCAACAATAGGAGACCCCATCAGTCAGGTCGTCCCGGAGGAAGGTTCCAGCAGTAGGGGAGGGCTCCGTGCCCTAAGTACGGAGGATTCCTTACTGAGGCTTGTTATTTGGATCGTCGGATATGCTACAGGTGTGGGGTGAGGGGTCATCTTCAGCGGGATTGTCGTGCGCATGGGTAGGGCATTTGCCCAGTCATCCGGTTCTTCAGCCGCCACATCTTCAGTGCGTCCTCCAGCTCCAGCAAGACGTGGTGCATTTAGGGGTGGGGCTCATGGTAGAGGTGGACCCACCCGATTCTATGCTTTGAGTGGTCGCCAGAACGCGGAGGCTTCTCCAGATGTTGTTACAGGTATTCTGAATGTTCAAGCACTTGATTGTTATTCTCTTATTGATCCGGGGTCCTCCTTGTCTTATGTTACCCCGTTTATTGCTTCAAGTTTTGCGATAGAACCCGAACAGCTTCATGAGTCGTTCTCTGTATCGACTCCGGTTGGTGATTCTATTACAGCAGCGCGAGTCTATAAGAATTGTGTTGTCACAGTATGTAGTCGCGTTACCACGTCCGGTCTTATTGAGCTTGGCATGCTAGATTTTGATATTATTATGGGAATGGACTGGCTTTGTTCGTGCTTTGCTAAACTCGACTGCCGAACGAGAGTCATGAGACTCGAGTTTCCTAATGAGCCGGTTATTGAGTGGAAGGGGAATGTTGTGGTGCCGAAGGGTATGTTTATTTCCTACCTTAAGTCTTCGAAGATGATTAAGAAGGGATGTATCTATCATTTGGTCCGGGTCGCGGACACTGATTCAGAAGTGTCGTCCCCCGAGTCCGCGCCAGTCGTGAATGAGTTTCTTGAAGTGTTTCCGGACGAGCTTCCCGGGATTTCGCCAGATAGGGAGATTGATTTCGGGATTGATGTGTTGCTAGATACGTAGACTATATATATTCAACCATAGAATGGCTCCAGCAGAGTTGAGGAAGTTAAAGGAGCAGTTGAAGGACTTATTAGAAAAAGGGTTCATTCGGCCGAGTGTGTCGCCGTGGGGCGCTCCGGTTCTTTTCGTCAGAAAGAAGGATGGGTTGCTTTGTATGTGTATCGATTATCGACATCTCAACAAAGTCACTATTAAAAACAAGTATACATTGCCTCGATTAGATGATTTGTTTGATCAATTGCAAGGTGCGATGTTCTTCTCCAAAATTGATTTACGGTCTGGGTATCATAAGTTAAAGATCCGAGAGCAGGATATTCGTAAGACCGCCTTCAAGACTCGTTCATTTTGAATTTTTGGTAATGTCCTTTGGGCTGACCAATGCCCCAGCAGTTTTCATGGATCTTATGAATCGGGTTTTCAAGCCATTTCTAGACTCATTCGTGATTGTTTTTGTTGATGACATCCTTGTCTACTCGCGAAGTCGAGAAGATCATGCTAATCACCTCAGGGAAGTCCTGCAGACTCTTCACCATCACCAGTTGTATGCTAAATTTTCGAAATGTGAGTTTTGGCTAGAATCAGTCGTGTTTTTGGGTCATGTTGTTTCTAGAGAAGGGATTCATGTTGATCCCTAGAAGATCGCGGTAGTGAAAGATTGGCCTAGACCAATGACCCCGACAGAGATTTGCAGTTTCTTGGGTCTAGCTGGGTATTATCGGAGGTTTGTGGAGGGATTCTCTACCCTCGCCTCCCCATTGACTAAATTGACGCAGAAAGCGGTGAAGTTCCAGTGGTTCGACGCTTGTGAGAAAAGTTTTCAGGAATTGAATTCGAGATTGACTTCGGCACCGGTATTGACCTTGCCATAAGGTATAGAGGGATTTGTGGTTTATTGGGATGCTTCAAGGGTTGGTTTGGGGTGTGTATTAATGCAACATGGGAAGGTTATTGCGTATGCTTCAAGGCAACTCAAGAATCATGAGAAGAATTATCCGACGCATGATTTGGAGCTCGCGGCAGTGGTGTTTGCATTAAAAATCTGGCGGCATTATCTTTATGGAGTCCATGTGGACGTGTTCTCAGATCACAAGAGACTTCAGTATTTATTCAAGCAGAAGGAACTGAATCTAAGGTAGCGGAGGTGGTTAGAATTGCTTAAGGATTATGATATGAACATCTTGTACCATCCAGGAAAGGAGAATGTGGTGGCCGACGCTCTCAGTTGGAAGTCTATGGGTAGTTTGGCTCATTTGGAAGCGGATCAGAGGCCCTTAGCTCAGGAGGTTTATCAATTGGCCAGTTTTGGGGTTTGTCTTTCGACCTCAGGCGAAGGGGAGGTTATGGTGCATAATGGGGCAGAATCGTCACTTGTAGCGGAAGTAAAAGAAAAGCAGTTTATTGATCCAGCATTAGCACAGTTGAAGGAGGCAGTTCTGAATAACAAGATTTCGGCATTTTCACTCGGCATCAGTGATGGTGTATTGCGATGTCAGGGTAGGCCGTGTGTCCCCGATGTGGATGGTCTTCGGGAAAAGGTAATGGCGGAGGCACACAATTCCAGGTATTCCGTGCATCCAGGTTCTACGAAAATGTATCATGATCTCTGGGAAATTTATTGGTGGAGCGGTATGAAGTGGGGTGTGGCGGACCTTGTATCCAAATGTTCCAATTGTCAACAGGTGAAGGCCGAGCATCAGAGGCCCGATGGGTTATCCCAGCTTGTGGAAATACCAATGTGGAAGTGGGAAATGATTAATATGGATTTCATGGTAGGGTTACCTCGCACTCAGCGCAAGTTCGACTCGATTTGGGTGATAGTGGATCGACTCACGAAATCAGCTCACTTTTTGCCAGTCAAGTCCACCGACACAGCGGAACAGTATGCTCAATTGTACATCAAGGAGATAGTCAGACTTCATGGCACTCCAGTTTCTATTATCTCAGATCGAGGGGCCCAGTTCACAACTAATATTTGGAGGAAATTTCCGCAAGGTTTGGGTACTCAGGTTAATATCAACACGGCTTTCCATCCACAGTCTGATGGTCAGGCGGAGCGGACTATTCAGACACTTGAAGATATGTTGCGGTCTTGTTCTTAGATTTCAAGGGTAGTTGGGATGACCATTTGTCGCTTATCGAATTTTCTTACAATAACAGCTTTCATGCTAGTATTCAGATGGCCCCATTTGAGGCATTGTACGGAAGAAGGTGTAGATCTCCGATCGGATGGTTCGAGGTTGGTGAAGCGGAATTGTTAGGACCATATTTTGTGCACCAATCTATGGAGAAAGTTAAAGTAATTCAGGAAAGGATGAAAACTACTCAGAGTCGCCAGAAATATTACACCGATGATCTCCAGAGAGAATTAGAATTCCAAGTAGATGATTGGGTGTTCTTAAAGGTGTCTCCCATGAAGGGAGTGATGCGGTTTGGGAAGAAAGGGAAGTTGATCCCTAGGTACGTCGGGCCATATCGGGTCGCTCAAAGGATAGGACGGGTGGCTTATAGGCTGGTTTTGCCCCATGAAATGTCATTAGTGCACCCAATGTTCTATGTGTCTATGTTGAAGAAAGTTGTTGGAGATCCATCTGCCATCGTGCCAGTTGGGACTATTGAGGTTAATGAAGAGTTATCATACGAAGAGGCCCCGATTGCTATTCTTGATAGGCAAGTCCGTAAATTGAGAGACAAAGAGATTGCTTCTGTTAAAGTGTTTTGGCGAAGTCAACAAGTCGAGGAAGCCACGTGGGAAACAGAGAAAGAAATGAAAGAAAAGTACCCCCACTTGTTTGAATGAGTCTAGTAGTGAATCATGCGTGTTCCTATTCCTAGGCAATTGTAAGTTGTGGTTGATGTTGCATAAGAAGGGACCCTATCTTGTTTTCCCCTAAAATGCCTTGTTGTTGTAACTTTTCTATGTATACCACAATTTTTGTGCTCTCCCTACTTGAAAAATATGTGTCCCCTTTAAAGCAAATAAAAGTTTTGTGAAACAAATGTGCTAAGTAAGTGATTGATGGTAGTGTAGATTGGTAATGGCTAATTGAATTGTCTATGATCTATTGAGGTGACTGAACTGTATGGGGCGCACTGAAATGACCCAAAGTTATGTGCAAATATGTCACACTAATTGAATCATGTGCAATTGTGAGGAGAGGAGAATGAGCTATGTGTAGTTGATAAAGTGACCAAATGCTTGTAAACTATTGAGGTAACAACTTGGTGTGTGAGCTATTGAATGGTTAAAACTGTGTAATAGTGCTTGGAAACGTGTTTCGGGGGCTATCTGACAGGTAGATAGGCCTACTTTCAAAGGAGACTCTGGCGAAATTTTCTGAAAATATTAGAGTTAGTGTAAATCTGGAAGTTTGCATATCATGTTTTCAAAACCAAACGTTTTCCAAAATCCTCATTCGAGGAAGAATGATTTTAAGGGGGGGGGGGGGGGGGGGGGGAGAATGTAAAGACCCGTAAAAATTTCTTGTTTAAAATAATGCCGAATAAGTCCCCGAGTTGTTATAAATGTGGAAATTCCTAAAATGGACCTTATTTGAACAAAAAGTACCCCGGGAGTTAAAGAATTAAATTTACCATAAATTGGGTGTTATGCGACGCACTATGCGATCACATAACGTGTTTACGAACCGCAGAGTGGTCGCATACACGGGCAGATCACTGCCCAACTGAAGGACAACTATGCGGTCTAATCTGTGATCGCATTTCGGTTCTGCGATCCACATAGTTGTCGCATTATTGCCTTTGATTTTTGGGGAGGGGTGTTATGCGACGCACTATGCGATCGCATACTTGGGCACATTGTTTCCAAATTTTGTCCCACCTGGGGCATTTCTGCGGTCAGCTGTGCGTACCGCATATCAGGAATGCGATCGCATTCCTGACCACATATTTGACATGGGCTTTTAATTTTCTAAACTTTTATACCCGACCCCAGCTTCATTTAACTTCTACCCCCTTTCATTTTAACTGGATTCTAAACAAGATAGAGAGAAGAAAAAGAGAGTTCTTGAGAGAGAAGCTTCCAACATCACTCAAATTGATTTTCCAAAATCACTCAAGCCCGGATATTATCGAGTAATCAGTCATCTTCTTCGCTAAAAGGTAAGCCTTCACTCTAATTCTCCCAATTTCTCAGATTTTGGATGGGGAATAAAGCACTCATGAGTTGGTTTTGAAAAATAAAAGATGAAACCTTCCATGCATGTGAATGTAACTCCGTAACCTAGTAATGGGGGAAACGAACTTGGGTAATTATACACAAAAAGGGGGCTAGTAACCTAAGGGATCGCATTGTGTTTGATGAAATGCTTAATTGAATTCGAGGTTCCTAATCCTAAGTGAAATAGGTCACATTGTGGAATAGATTGACGGTGCCCGACGATCCGGTGAATTGTGATAGAAATTAAAAAGGGAAACTCGACTCCAGGTATGTATGGCTAACTTTAATCTTTGTAAAATCGCTTTGTGGTGTCCGAGCATACGGTACGTGTATTGGTGTGAATATGTGCAAATGGTTGTTCAAATTGTGTTGAAGCGTGAAGTGTATTCCTTGTCCGTCTTTAGTTTATCACCACACTACCATGCTATGTGAAATGATGCAAGTAGGTTAATGAATCCAAGAGTATGAATGTATGTGCTAAAGGTTGTGTAACAAGTAACGAAAAAGAGTTGTGGTATGATGTAATTGAACTAAACGGCTGTGGAAATATCGTATATGATTCACCGTTTGGTAATGTTTATTGTGGCACGATTTCCTATTTTTATATACGTATTGTGGGTTGTAAAGAAGCTATATTCCTATTGCGGAAAATTTCTGTGATTGAATTGTGAACTGTCATTGTTGATATGAGATATAATTGTCTGGTGGGATCGGGTTGCACGCTGCAACATGAGGGATAAGGGTGATGTGTGATAAGTGATAAGGGTGAGATGTGATTGTCCGGTGGGATCGGGTTTCACGTCGCAACAGAAACACAAGAAATGATTGTGATTGTCAGGTGGGATCGGGTTGCGCGCCACAACAGAAGAAATAAGGGTGGAATGTTGAGAAGGGATAAGGGTGGAATTGTGATTGTTATTGTGGTGAAGTGAGAATTGTGGAACTTCCATTGTGTTTCTTTCTATATCTTTGTGCAGTGATTGTGTGACTCTCTGTCTGTCTCTTGCCTGTGCATTGTTGAGTTTACTTAGAGTAATGTTTGTTCATACATACCAGTACAATTCAAATGTACTGACGTCCCTTTTACCGGGGGCGCTTCATTCTTGTGATGATTGTAGGTGGTTCTATAGCAGGTACTCCAGCCCACCAACAGTAGTGCCTCCTCTACGTCTTATCAGCTGTTTTGGTGAGCCCTTTTTCTCTCGGGGCCCTGTGTGGTTCATGCCACCTCTTCTTCTGGATTTTCATTTGGTAATTGTGTAAGGTATAGCCGGAGCCTTGTTACCGGCAAGTATTATATAACTCCTTTGTACTCTTAGAGGCTCCATACACAGGAAATGTGGGTTATGTACATATGTATTTTGGACAGTATAACTTGTAGACCACGTAAAGTAAACATGTATGTCATGTATGTTTTGTAAGTATTGTACCACATGTGGGTAATGACAGAAATCTAGAATTTAATTCCAGGTTGTAAGAATGTGTTTAAATTATAATTGAATAATGTACATTGGAATCACGGGGTAATACGTGGGATGGAAAAGGTAATCCAGGTCAGCTTGACTGGGGCTACCCGGTCGAACGCCGGTCGTGTCCCTGGTTATGGGGAGTGATGGTGACACATTTTGAAATTATTTATAACATAATTTATGAATAATTATTTAAATATGAAATATTTAATAAACATGCGAATAATTTAATAAAATAGGGAAAATAGTGAAAAATGCTCATTATTTTAAATAGTGATTTTGAAAGCTTATATCCAAGTTAAAAATAATTTGGAAAAAATTTGGTATCAACACCAAGGATAGCAAAACTCCCCGCACATGACAATGATGTAGTCAATGATTCTAGAAGCCGAGAGTGCAAAAGCAACAGAACCCAATGGGGCAATATAGAATAACCTTGGAATATTTGCAGATGTTCGTAATGAGTTCTCCATAGACCTTAACTCGAGGTGTACCCAGATGCTAATGAAAGACAGAAAAACATAAGAAGCAGGTGTTGTGCTATGATAACCCCCAAAGGCGCATTTAGTCTTGACAGGGAGTCTACTAAGGGTCCTTATAAGAAAGGAAGTGTTATAGTCACACATGGGAGGACACGTTCTCTTATAGTTATCGAGCAAGTGTTGGAAAGATAGCACAATGAATTCACTAACTAAGAAACATAATTAGCACATGTTGTGGAGTTGTAAAGAGAAAATAAACATTTGTTATGTATTTGTTATGCTTTTGTTATATTAGTTCCCAACTATAGTACAAGACCATGTCACAGACAACCACAATACTAGGAACAAAGTGAGTTACTTACTACGGGAGGTCCCAAGCGGACACGGAAGTTATACTAAGATGGAGACACAAGATCTTTCTATGAGGGGGATATGAGGATATCAATTTTGAAATAGACCTTATGCATATGGTGACCATTTCGATTGACACGCACTCATATGATAGGTGTTAAGGCATGCTCTTATGTTACTAGACAGTGAGAAGGTTTCATGATGATATTCACAAGAGTAGAGAGACTATTCAAACCATAGAAGCCATATACACCTAGTGAGAAGAAGAGTGGCTCGAGGAGTATTACAATTCCGGAATGCTTTTCATGGAACTTGACACCCCATAGGTAAAATTTTCCGACGGTGCGTGCGTAGGCACAAGGGAGCATATATTATCTATTTAACTGAGAAGGTTATGTGAGAAATCCATCAGGTGTAGTTCCTTGTTGAAAAATTTAGGGAAGCAAGTGGGGAGTATTGCCCTATGATTATGACTCGATTCAAGAAGTTATTATAGGATTCAATTTTCTCCAGAGGTTGTAAGTAATACGTCCCATTCAAAGAGTAGATACAGAGAATGGCTCATAAGGTTTCCCTGACTCTGCCCCAAGTCCCATAGCAACATAAGGATTAGCATATGACAAAGTAAATTTTATTTCTAGGTGCCAAAGACACAATTATGACCTTCTTTAAACCACCGAAATTGGAACTGGAAAAATAGGACATAAACCAGGGGAAGACCGGGTATATGGGAGGAATTAACATAAGAGGACTTGAGGGTTATAGGAGTAAACTCAAAAGCCTCATGGCTAGTGGAGCTAGTACTAACATTAAAATCAGTTGGATTCGTAGCAAAATAGAGCAATTAACATATAGCGACACTCAAACAAGTATCATGTAAATCAAAAGAGGAGCGAAAGTACTCATCTCCCTTACTACTAGAAGAAGGACAACTTTCAAGAATAAGATGAGCAACAAGAATAAGTAGTATGATCCAGCTACAGGGAGGCTCAACGGACCCTAGCTTCGATGGAGATTTAATAATGTTTAAAAGTAATTGAGCAGACCAAATTCAAAAAATCACTTGTCGGAGAATAGGGAGATTCTCGCCAGACAAATTAAAATCTTGTCGATTCCGACCACTAGTGTCACGACCCAAAACCTATGGGTTGTGATGGCGCCGGACACCACTGTCAGGCAAGCCAACCCCTTAATCAGTTGAAATACCTTCTTGTTTAACAATTTTGAAATCGTTGCCTTTATTGAATTTCATAATCAAATCAATAAATTTTTGTAAATTAAACACGACAAGAAATCTATTAAATTCAATAAAACAAGACACAACACATCCCAGAACCCGGTGACACAAGTACATGAGCAGTTTCTAAGAATTTATATAATTATACAACTCTTATCCGAGAAATAAATGGGACAAAACCAATAGAGATACAATGTAAAGACATATAAAGAAGGAGACTATGTCAACCGCGGAATGCCTCCGGATGAATGCAACACGAGCAAGTCTCCAAATCAATCGCTGAACTATGAAGATACCTGTGCAACAAAATGCACAGAAAGTGTAGCATGAGTACATATACATATATGTACCCAGTGAGTATCCCGCCTAACCTCGAAGAAGTAGTGACGAGAGGTCGACTTGACACTCACTAAGGTCCAACAATATAAATAGGACAGAATATGCTGAAAGCAGTAGACATGTGAAGGCAGTTAAGCAGCAAATATATATAAGGCACTGTAATCCAAATAAATTCTAAAAATAAGTAAATAAGTAATTTCCTTTCTTTAAATCCGTCGTGGCGTACGGCCCGCTCCCATAAATGTATCTTTGAGTCCACCGTGGCGTACGTTCCGCTCCCATAAATGTATCTTTGAATCCGCCGTGGCGTACGGCCCACTCCCATAAATGTATCTTTGAATCCGTTGTGGCGTACGACCTGCTCCCATAAATGTATCTTTGAATCCGCCGTGGCGTATGGCCTGCTCCCATAAATGTATCACTTTCATCACTCTTCCGTGGCGTACGATCCGATCCCATAATGTAATCGCTTTCATCACTCTGCCGTGGCGTATGGCCCGATCCCATAATGTAATCGTTGTCATCACTATGCCGTGGCGTACGACCCGATCCCATAATGTAATCACTTTCATCACTCTGCCGTGGCGTACGGCCCGATCCCATAATGTATTTTACAAATATAAGAGTGGGGAAAATCACACGTTGCTCGCGGAATGTAAATTGTGAAGCGGTCACATGCGCACACAATATTCTTTCCTTTTCATAATATTTTCCACAAACAATTTCTTTCCTACTACTTCCCGTAAAACAATCCCTTTCATATTACTTTCAGTAAAATAATTCTTTTCATTTTATTTTCCGCAAAACAATTCCTTTCATATTATTTTTCGTAAGACAATTCGTTTCATTTTATTTTTCCGTAAAACAATTCTTTTCATTTTATTTTCCGTAAAACAATTCTTCTCATATTATTTTAAATTCCATGAATCTCAGAGGAGCAAAACTACACATGGCAGGACTTCATAACATACAGTTAATCACAAGGATAACACAAGGCATGATGTGGGGCCAAACTACCCAGACATAACAATAATAGCCGCTACGTACGGACTCTCGTCACTTGGTGCGTACGTAACCCCCACAAACAATTACACACAGCATGTAGAACACCTATGCGGATAGTTCCCTCTTACAAGGTTAGAAAGGAGACTCACCTCGCTCCGAAGATCCATACCCGGCTTCCAAGCCTCTACGACGACTCCAATGGATGCGCAACGCCCCCAAACTATCTAAATAACGATAATTCAATGAAAGTATACCCTAATATTTGCTAAAAATTCAGATTATATAATTTCCCAACTCCGCTCAAGGAATTGACCAAAATACCCTTAAGCCCACGTGCCCGGATTCCGAAATTTCTCGAAGATAAATTCAACTCATAACTTTACTAACTCAAATATACAATTTGTTACAATTTTCATGCTCAAATTCATGGCTAAAATCAAATTTTATCAATTCTAGTTTTTCTTGCAAAAATCCCAATTTTCCCACAATTTTTCATGTTTAATCTCATCTATAAACCTTGAATTAAGTTGGAAATGAGAAGGAACCACTTACCTTTGATGCTTGATGAAAATCACCCTTTGAAATCCTCCAAAATCGCCCCAACCAAGTGAAGAAATGAAGAAACATGAGCTAAACCCGCTAAAATATCATTCTGCCCAGGTATTTACTCATCGCGATCGCGGAAAATGCTTTGCGATCGCGGAGAACAATTTTCCAGCCCAAAATTTACTCTTCGCGATCGCGGAGAACAATTGTCCAGCTTCCCCGGACAACCTCCAGTAGAATAGACATAAATTTATGCACACAATTCCGAATGACAAATGGTTAAATGTACTGAAAACGAGACTCAAAGATCTACAACTTGCATGCGTTGGTAATCTTCCAATTCCTTATAGATTTCTAGATATAATCTGCAAAAGTCGGCCCATGTGTAACACAACCTTCTTCTTCATCTTCCCGGGCACCCTGTAGTGTAACAGCCATATCTCTTTGTACACAAATCCAAATCATGAATGGTTTACTTTTCTAGAAACTAGACACAAAGGGCTACAACTTTTATTTTTATACCATCTCAAAATACCTTAAAGATTGTGAAATATGAGCCTCCGAAGTGGAGTCAGTGAAGCAGAACGTTTACTCTACGCGATCGCGAAAGGCTTTCCGCGATCGCGCTTCACTGGCCCGTTTCTCACATTTTACTCACCGCGATCGCGACCAATTCCCCCCGATCGCGTAGAACACTGCTGTAGCCAAAAACCAGCAGTTATAAATGGCCTAGAAATGGTCCGAAATCACCCCGAAACTCACCCGAGCCCCTCGGGACCTCGTCCGAACGTACTAACAAGTCTGGAAACATATCACAGACTTAGTCGAGGCCTCAAATCACATCAAACAACGCCGCAAACAGGAATCGCGCAAGAATTCAACTTTATGAACTTTGAAATTTTTAACTTTCACATCCGATGCCGAAACCTATCAAATCAGGTCCGATTGACCCCAAATTTTGCACACAAGTCACATTCGACATTACGGACCTGCTCCAACTTCTGAACTCGCATTCTGACCCCGATATCAAATTCTGCACTTCCGGTCGAATTCTTCAAAAACCTTCAGTTTTCTATCTTTAGCCAAATGACTTTAAATTGACTTCCGGGTATCCGCATTCATTTTCGATCGCGCTCCCAACTCCAGAATCACCATACGGAGCTATTCCCAGACTCGGAATCCCAAACGGACATCAATATCATTGAAATGTACTTCAAGTCAAACTTAGGAGATTTCTTTAAAATACTGACTTTCCACAATATACGCTAAATTGCTCCCGGGTTATCCAAAACCCGTTCCCGACATACGCCCAAGTCCGAAATCATCATATGAACCTGCTGGAACCCTCAGATCCTGATTCCGAGGTCGTTTACTCAAAATTCCAGTTTTTACTCGATTTCTTCAACTTAAGACTTTTGAAATGAGAATCTTCCTTTAAATTCAACTCGGATCTTCCTGAATTTCAATTCCGACCATATGCACAAGTCAATATACCTAAAATGAAGCTGTTCGTGGCTCCCAACTGCTGAACGACGCGCTAGATCTCAAAACGATCGGTCGGGTCGTTACATTCTCCCCCACTTAAACGGACGTTCGTCCTCAAACGTGCCAGGAACTTCCCCAGAATTACCTGGAATCACTGTTTAACAACTCGTGCACTTGCCCGTCCTACCACAACCCAGTTTAGTACATAAGCTTGATCAAATCTGAAGATATCCTCCTCTTATTCATACAATACGTTCCAAACTCGGTTCCAATGCCTGAAATTCTCTACCATGCCTAATTCTAATATTTGAACACTGTATCAACTACCACACGAGGCACCAAAACACAACTGCGCGCCTTTTCGGAATCAACACCATACACTGCATAGTCCATCATCTTACCACAATAACGCTCCCTGAACCTTAATAGCCAGAATTCCGCGAATTTGATGCTCTCAAGGCACCTTATAAGATACGTTCATATATTTTGCTATAACGCTGACGGTAACACCACAACGGAGGATACGTGTAGAAATTCATAACCATCTGCAGAGTTAACCACACGTTGAAATCTTTTCTCTAAACTTAGATAATCATCTCATTGCAAACCAATAAGAGCAACTCCCTTGCAATATACTTGCATAATCCTATCACACCAATCCCAAATTATAAATCTCCTCTCACCCAGTATGAATTGCTCAGATAACCTTTGACCCCAGGCATAACCAACAGTCTCACACGATGCCAGAATGCGCCAATAGGCCACAATTCGAACACGACACATAAGGAAATGACATCAGGAAGGGACTACCCGACTCACGGTATAAATATGAACTTTCCTCAGAGAAATAGGAAGTAAAACACAAGAATAATCATTATAGGAGTCTTGCTCAACATCACACTGTTGCGACGCGCAACCCGATCCCAATGACATACCTGTGGCGGCGTGCCACATGATCCCATCATAGAATTTACATAAAGAGATATATACCAGAGTTGAATTGCTCACTATTACAATTTACTGACATCGGTCCCAAGCACGCTGAGTGCTTAATACCATTCTGGGGAGACTGATAGAGCCATATGCCACAAAACTCAAGCAACACTGAGGTGAGATATATAGTCTGAATATCAAGAGCCATTCTGCTTACTTAACCTCATCGCCACGCGGAATCTCAACACATAAGAATTTATCAAACCGTTTCACACACGCACGGCACAATCATAATATCACATGAATTTGATAAATACGGGACAACACCTGATATCCCCATACCCCTCCTTGAGGAGCGCTATACAAAAATGAACACATCTGGCTCGCATGAAGCCCATAGACTTGTTTAAATCCCTTCAGTCACTTCAAGTCGATTCTGCTCGCACTGAACTAGGCTGATAGCCTTCCTTGGGTCTGTAACAACCCACTTCGTTTCTCATAACACACAAGAACAACCATCATAGCCGGGATAAACACCCCAAAATCCGCAACTGACTGGATCAAATTCCTTTAAGGCATATATTCTCAAATAAGCAATATTATACTTCCTTATACTTAGTCTAAATCTGCAATCAATCAGGTGACTACAAGTCACGCTTACACAATCTTCCCGTGGTCACATGCCCATGACTTTCCGCACAAGGCAACAAGTATGCACATCCATACCACCGACCATCCTAAGGCTATAAAACAACTCAAGGACCCGTAATCAGGATACCAAGTCTCTTTCACCAAACACCGATCTCAGGTGACATTGAAGACAACATCAGCTTATTCTAGACATTCAAATCCCTTGTTCTTGCTCTCCTAAGCTCATGACATCCTTGTTAACACCGAACCGCATTCTCGATTCTTACTTCCAGTTACATACCGATTATTGCACATAACATGCCAATATGGAATAGCATAGGAAGTTCCATCATAACTCCTGAACCACTAACAAGGTAAACACTTCATCACATAGAGAACCATTTTACTTGCTTCAATTCATGAGAACCATAACAACACACAAGTGAGCTCTCACAATCACAATACATGTATATCCTTAAGTAGTGGTCTGAACCACCATAACACTTCTGGGACCCGCCTACACCTTACAGGCCATGGCACTTGAATGCTTCCAACTAAAATCTATTACGACGGCCGACAGGCCCCACACATATCTGCACAAACCGTACACATACTCAAACACGCCGAAGGAACTGATCACTGTCGTACTTGTGCCATTTCACCCATGGCTAACCAATCTTTCTTCTTTTAATCATCTTGAATTTCCTCGAAGATAATAGTAACTTCCTTCAACTCATAGCAGCTTAACCCTCACTCATCCCGAGTGACCTCGATTAACGAGACCATGTTTTCTAAATCCCGCAAACCGTCTCACAACCTCCTGATAATCTTTCTACAACCTGGAGTCTATTTCTCTCACTCCTCCGATACTATCCCATGTGTTGAAATGACATAGAACACTCCAACCATCTTCCTTCCTCTTAGATATTATATTGTAGAAGCTCGATTCTTACCTACACTGCTGCCTCAAACCCTTAAACACCACGTTCCTCTAACTTTCGAATTCATTAGGACCACTACTGAGAGTCACCCACTCTGACTGGCCCTGAATACAATCAACCCCAAGGCTCTCCTAGCACATGAACACCCTTTCAACGGAGCACGTGACTGAGTCGCTACCCTTACAACTTGCCTATGCCTTAAGCACGAATTCTTAATCTTCCAAAGCCTAACCCTGGTCCAATAGGACCAACTTCGCACACATTTATCGAATCCATGCTCCATTACCGCTATACTCTTTTCCATTAGCTGTAACAACTTGTCAATATGCCGACAATCCGCAACTCCATGAGGACACAACCCCACAACCCAACTGCAGGTGGTGGGACTCCCCCACTTTGGTTAACCTCATTCCTTTAAGCACTACCCGACTTCAATTCCTTATGCCTAGCCTTTTAGAAATGGAACCACCACCTTCACTTTTCACATATCTCCCTTGATCGCGTGCTTCTCAATTGCGTCCTTAATTCAACATCCTTCGTTGTAGTTCTTTGAGCCAGCAGATCACCACACCTTCGAACTCTCTGAAGATCATCTTTCTCGAGCTGCCTTCATTAGAGGTAACTGTTCATTCTGAACCACTACACACCACGATCTCTGACAACCGCTTCTTCAACACCGCTTCACAGCACTCTAACACCATGCGACCTAAGAGCTATAACACCGGCGAATTTAACATATCCTATTCGATCAAACAACGATACCACAACACAAGTGAATACTCCACCATGCTCGATAGCACCAAGCTTACTACTTTATCAATCCGAATCGGACCATTCATAGTCCAAGCCTTTCCTCCGTCGAAACTAAAATACTGAAATCTCGAAACCACACCCTGAGAAGACCTCCCTTCAAGTCATTCATTGCCCCTACATATGGGCAAGAATCCTACCATTCTATCAACACCGCACGATGTCCAATTGTAAGCATCATAACAACCTGATCATGGCCTCAAAGTCCTCAGAAACACAATTACTGAGCTGAAACAACATATTTTTCTTCTGTAGTGCAACAACAACAGCCCCAACCAATTTCACATGGAAAACATCTCGCACCATATCCGTAGCACCATTTCAATTCCTCAACTCCTCGAATCATAGCAAGAGTTTCGCGACGTATAAGATTGAGTTAGAAGAAACATAGGCATAAGCCTGAATGGAATCAAATCGCACGATGAGGAATCAAGAAGAGAAGTACTCCTATAGCCCTGTAGCCTCTCGAAGATAAGTACAAACGTCTCCGTACCAATCCGCAAGACTCTACTAGACTTGCTCATGACTTGTGAAACCTAGGGGAACCTAGAGCTCTGATACCACGTTGTCACGACCCAAAACCTATGGGTTGTGATGGCGCCGGACACTACTGTCAGGCAAGCCAACCCCTTAATCAGTTGAAATACCTTCCTGTTTAACAATTTCAAAATCGTTGCCTTTATTGCATCTAATAATCAAATAAATAATTTTTTTTAAATTAAACATGACAAGAAATCTATTTAATTCAATAAAACAAGACTCAACACATCCCCAGAACCCGGTGACACAAGTACATGAGCAGTTTCTAAGAATTTATACAATTATACAACTCTTGTCCAAGAAATAAATGGGACAAAAGCAATAGAGATACAATGTAAAGATATAGAAAGAAGGAGACTCTGTCAACCGCGAAATGCCTCCGGATGAGTGCAGCCCGAGCAAGTCTCCAAATCAATCGCTGAACTATGAAGATACATGTGTAACAAAATCCACAGAAAGTGTAGCATGAGTACATATACATATATGTACCTAGTGAGTATCCCGCCTAACCTCGAAGAAGTGGTGACGAGAGGTCGACTTGACACTCACTAAGGTCCAACAATATAAATAGGACAGAATATGTTGAAAGCAGTAAACATGTGAAGGCAGTTAAGCAGCAAATATATATAAGGCACTGTAATCCAAATAAATTCTGAAAATAAGTAAATAAGTAATTTCCTTTCTTTAAATCTGCCGTGGCGTACGGCCCGCTCCCATAAATGTATCTTTGAGTCCGCCGTGGCGTACGGCCCGCTCCCATAAATGTATCTTTGAATCCGCCGTTGCGTACGGCCCGCTCCCATAAATGTATCTTGGAATCCACCGTGGCGTACAGCCCGCTCCAATAAATGTATCTTTGAATCCGCAGTGCCGTACGGACCGCTCCCATAAATGTATCACTTTCATCACTCTGCCGTGGCATACGACCCGATCCCATAATGTAATCGCTTTCATCACTCTGTCGTGGCGTACGGCCCGATCCCATAATATAATCATTTCATCACTCTGTCTTGGCGTACCGCCCGATCCCATAATGTAATCACTTTCATCACTCTGTCGTGGCGTACGACCCGATCCCATAATGTATTTTACAAATATAAGAGTGGGGGAATCACACGTTGCTCGCGGAATGTAAATTGTGAAGCTGTCACATGCGCACACAATATTCTTTCATTTTCATAATATTTTTCACAAACAATTTCTTTCCTACCATTTCCCGTAAAACAGTCCCTTTCATATTACTTTCCGTAAAACAATTCTTTTCATTTTATTTTTCGTAAAACAATTCTTTTCATTTTATTTTTCGTAAAACAATTATTTTCATATTATTTTAAATTCCATGAATCTCAGAGGAGCAAAACTACACATGGCAGGACTTCATAACATACATTTCATCACAAGGAGAACACAAGGCATGATGTGGGGCCTAACTACCCGGACATAATAATAATAGCCGCTACGTACGGACTCTCGTCACTTGGTATGTACGTAACCCTGACAAACAATTACACACAGCATGTAGAACACTTATGGGGACAGTTCCCTCTTACAAGGTTAGAAAGGAGACTCACCTCGCTCCGAAGATCCATACCCGGCTTCCAAGCCTCTACGATGACTCCAATGATGCGCAACGCCCCCCAAACTATCCAAATAACGATTATTCAATGAACGTATACTCTAATATTTGCTAAAAATTCGGATTATATAAATTCCCAACTCCGCTCAAGGAATTGACCAAAATGCCCTCGAGCCCACGTGCCCGGATTCAAAAATTTCTCGAAGATAAATTCTACCCATAACTTTACTAACTCAAATATTTAATTTGTTACAATTGTCATGCTCAAATTCATGGCTAAAATTAAATTTATCAATTCTAGGTTTTCTTCCAAAAATCCCAATTTTCCCACAATGTTTCATGTTTAATCTCATGTATAAACCTTGAATTAACTTGGATATGAGAAGGAACCACTTACCTTTGATGCTTGATGAAAATCACCCTTTGAAATCCTCCAAAATCGCCCCAACCAAGTGAAGAAATGAAGAAAAATGAGCTAAACCCGCTAAAATATCATTCAGCCTAGGTATTTACTCATCGCGATCGCGGAAAATTCTTTGCGATCGCGGAGAACAATTTTCCAGCCCATAATTTGCTCTTCGCGATCGCGGAGAACAATTGCCCAGCTTGCCTGGACAGCCTCCAGTAGAATAAACATAACTCTTTGCCCACAACTCCAAATGACAAATGGTTAAACGTTCTGAAAACTAGACTCAAAGATCTAAAACTTTCATGTGTTGGTAATCTTCAAATTCCTTATTGATGTCTAGATATAATCTGGCAAATTCAGCCCATGTGCAACACAACCTTCTTCTTCATCTTCCCGGACACCCTATAGTGTAACAGCCATATCTCTTTGTACACAAACCCAAATCATGAATGGTGTACTTTTATAGAAGCTAGACACAAAAGGCTACAACTTTCATTTGTATACCATCTCCAAATTATTTATAGATTGTGAGATATGAGCCTCCAAAGTCGAGTCAGTGCAGCAGAACGTTTACTCTACGCGATCGCGAAAGGCTCTCCGCGATTGCGATTCACTTGCCCGTTTCTCACATTTTACTAACCGCGATAGCGACCAATTCCCCGCGATCGCGTAGAACACTGTTGTAGCCAAAAACCAGCAGTTATAAATGGCCTAGAAATGGTCCAAAACCACCCGGAAACTCACCCGATCCCCTCGGACCTCGTCCGAACGTACCAACAAGTCTGGAAACATATCACGGACTTAGTCGAGGCCTCAAATCACATCAAACAACGCCGAAAACACGAATCGCGCAAGAATTCAACTTTATGAACTTTGAAATTTCTAACTTTCACATCCGATGACGAAACCTATCAAATCACGTCCAATTGACCCCAAATTTTGCACACAAGTCACATTCGACATTACGAACCTGCTCCAACTTCCGTAATCGCATTCCGACCCCGATATCAAATTCTCCACTTCCGGTCGAATTCTTGAAAAACCTTCAGTTTTCTATCTTTAGTCAAATGACCTTAAATTGACTTCCGAATATCTGAATTCACTTCCGATCGCGCTCCCAACTCCAGAATCACCATACTGAGCTATTCCCAGACTCGGAATCCCAAACGGACATTAATATCATTAAAATGTACTTCAAGTCAAACTTAGAAGATTTCCTTAAAATACTAACTTTCCACAATATATGCTAAATTGCTCCCGGGTTATCCAAAACCCGTTCCGGATATACGCCCAAGTCCGAAATCATCATACGAACCTGCTGGAACCCTCGGATCCTGATTTCGAGGTCGTTTACTCAAAATTCCAGTTTTTACTCGATTTCTTCAACTTAAGACTTCTGAAATGAGAATCTTCCTTTAAATTCAACTCTGATGTTCCTGAATCTCAATTCCGACCATATGCACAAGTCAATATACCTGAAATGAAGTTGTTTGTGACTCACAACTGCTGAACGACGCGCTGAATCTCAAAACGATCGTTCGGGTCGTTACATTTCCCTCACTTAAACGGACGTTCGTCCTCGAACGTGCCAGAAACTGACCCAGAATTACCTGGAATCACTGATTAACACCTCGTACACCAGCCCGTGCTACCACAACCCAGTTGAGTACATAAGATTGATCAAATCTGAAGATATCCTCCTCTTATTCATACAATACGTTCCAAACTCGGTTCCAACACCTGAAATTCTCTACCATGCCTGATTCTAATATTTGAACACCGTATCAACTACCACACGAGGCACCAGAACACAACTGCGCGCCTTTGCGGAATCTGCACCATACACTGCATAGTCCATCATCTTACCACAATAACGCTTCCTGAACCTTAATAGCAAGAATTCCGCAAATTTGATGCTCTCAAGGCACCTTATAAGATACGTTCATATATTTTACTATAACGTTGACGATAACACCACAACGGAGGAGACGTGTAGAAATTCATAACCATCTGCAGGGTTAACCACACGTTGAAATCTTTTCTCTAAACTTAGATCATCATCTCATTGCAAACCAATAAGGGCAACTCCCTTGCAATATACTCGCATAATCCTATCACACCAATCCCAAATTATAAATCTCGTGTCACCTAGTATGAACTGCTCAGATAACCTATCACCCCAGGCATAACAAACAGTCTCACACGATGCCACAATGCGCCAATAGGCCACAATTCGAACACAACACATAAGGAAACGACATCAGGAAGGGACTACCCGACTCATGCTATAAATATGAACTTTCCTCAGAGAAATAGGAAGTAAAACACAAGAATAATCATTATAGGAGTGTTTCTTAACATCACATTGTTGCGGCACGCAACCCGATCCCAATGACATACCTGTGGCGGTGTGCCACCCGATCCCATCATAGAATTTACATAAAGAGATATATACACAGAGCTGAATTGCTCACTATTACAATTTACTGACATCGGTCCCAAGCACGCTGAGTGCTTAATACCATTATGGGGAGACTGATAGAGCCATATGCCACCAAACTCAAGCACAACTGAGGTGAGATATATAGTCTGAATATCAAGAGCCTTTCTACTCACTTAACCTCATCGCCATGCGGAATCTCAACACATAAGAATTTATCAAACCGTTTCACACACGCACGGCACAATCATAATATCACATGAATTTGAAAAATACGGGACAACTCTTGATATCCCCATACCCTTCCTTGAGGAGCGCTATACAGAAATGAACACATCTGGCTCGCATGAAGCCCATAGTCTTGTTTAAATCCCTTCAGTCACTTCAAGCCGATTCTGCTCGCACTGAACTAGGTTGATAGCCTTCCCTGGGCCCGTAACAACCCACTTCGTTTCTCATAAAACACAAGAACAACCATCATAGCCGGGATAAACACCCCAAAATCCGCAACTAGCTAGATCGAATGCCTTTAAGGTATATATTGTCAAATAAGCAATATTATACTTCTTTATACTTAGTCTAAATCTGCAATCAATCAGGTGACTATAAGTCACGCTTACACAATCTTCTCGTGGTCAAACTTCCACGACTTTCCGCACAAGGCAACAAGTATGCACATCCATACCACCGACCATCCTAAGGCTGTAAAACAATTCAAGGACCCGTAATCAGGATACCAAGTCTCTTTCACCAAACACCGATCTCAGGTGACAATGAAGACAACATCAGCTTATTCTAGACATTCAAATCCCTTGTTCTTGCTCCCCTGAGCTCATGACATCCTTGTTAACAACGAACCGCAATCTCGATTCTTACTTCCGGTTACATACCACTTATTGCACATAACATGCAATATGGAATAGCATAGCAAGTTCCACCATAACTCCTGAACCACTAACAGAGTAAACACTTCATCACATATAGAACCCTTTTACTTGCTTCAATTCATGAGAACCATAACAACACACAAGTGAGCTCTCACAATCACAATACATACAAATCCTTAAGTAATGGTCTGAACCACCATAACCTTTCTCGGACCCGCCTACACCTGACAGGCCATAGCACTTGAATGCTTCCAACTGAAATCTATTACGACGGCCGACATGCCCCACACATATCTGCACAGACCGTACACATACTCAAACACGCCGAAGGAACTGATCACTTTCTTCTTTTAATCATCTTTAATTGCCTCGAAGATAATAGTAACTTCCTTCAACTAATAGCAGCTCAACCCTCACTGGTCCCAAGTGACCTCGATCCACGAGACCGTGCTGCCTAAATCCCGCAACCCGTCTCACAAACTCCTGATAAACTTTCTACTACCTGTAGTCTATTTCTCTCACTCCTCCGATACTATCCCGCGTGCTGAAATAACATAGAACACTCCAACCATCTTGCTTACCTTAGAGATTATACTGTAGAAGCTCGATTCTTACCTACACTGCTGCCTGAAACCCTTAAACACCATGTTCCTCTAACTTTCGAATTCATTAGGACCACTACTGAGAGTCACCCACTCTGACTGGCCCTGAATACAATCAACCCCAAGGCTCTCCTAGAACATGAACACCCTTTCAACGGAGCACGTAACTGTGCTACCCTTACAACTTGCTTATGCCTTGAGCACAAATTCTTAATCTTCCAAAGCCTAACCTTGGTCCAATGGGACCAACTTCGCACACATTTATCGAATTCCATGCTCCATTACCGCTATACTCCTTTCCCTTAGCTGTAACAATTTGCCAATATGCCGACAATCCGCAACTCCATGAGGACACAACCCCACAACTCAACTGCAGGTGGTGGGACTCCCCCACTTTGGTTAACCTCATTCCTTTAAGCACTACCCGACTTCCTTTCCTTACGCCTGGCCTTTTAGAAATGTAACCACCACCTTCACTTTTCACATATCTTCCTTCATCGCGTGCTTCTCAATTGCTTCCTTAATTCAACATCCTTCTTTGTAGCTCGTTGAGCCAGCAGATCACCATAACTTTGAACTCTCCGAAGATCATCTTTCTCGAGCTTCCTTCATTAGAGGTAACTGTTCAATTCTGAACCACTACACACCACGATCTCTGACAACCGCTTCTTCAACACCGGTTCACAGCACTCTAACCCTATGCGACCTAAGAGCTATAGCACCGGCAAATTTAACATATCCTATTCGATCAAACAGGTCAAATTCTTTGACCCCAAATCACGTCCGATTGACCCCAAATTTTGCACACAAGTCAAATTCGACATTACGGACCTACTCCAACTTCTGGAATCGCATTCCGACCCCGATATCAAATTCTCCACTTCCGGTCGAATTCTTCAAAAACCTTCAGTTTTCTATCTTTAGCCAAATGACCTTAAATTGAATTCCGGATATCCGAATTCACTTCCGATCGCGCTCCCAACTCCAGAATCACCAAACGGAGCTATTCCCAGACTCGGAATCCCAAACAGACATCAATATCATTGAAATGTCCTTCAAGTCAAACTTAGGAGATTTCCTTAAAATACTGACTTTCCACAATATACGCTAAATTGCTCCCGAGTTATCCAAAACCCGTTACGGACATACGCCCAAGTCCAAAATCATCCTACGAACCTGATGGAACCCTCATATCCTGATTCTAAGGTCGTTTACTCAAAATTCCAGTTTTTACTCGATTTTTTCACTTTAAGACTTCTGAAATGAGAATCTTCCTTTAAATTCAACTCTGATCTTCCTGAATTTCAATTCCGACCATATGCACAAGTCAATATACCTTAAATGAAGTTGTCCGTGACTCCCAACTGCTGAACGACGCGCTGGATCTCAAAACGATCGGTCGGGTCATTACAACTAGGCCAAAATGGAAGCCTCAACAAAGATAGAGCAAGGGCACTACCATACTAGAGATGATGATGAAACTAAGCAAGATCTTCACTATGATACTATGCCAACATTCATATTGAAGCAGAAACTCAAAGAAAAATGGCTTAGGCGTTTGAATAGAGAAGAATAAAGGGTCGAGAGGAAATATCTTTTTATCTTGTGCGAAAATATGATAATTGTTCATCCATTCATTCGATAAGAAATTCTTCGGGTTTAGTCCCTTATTGAGAGTTTAGAAAAGGCGTGTGGGAAGTAGTAATTCTATAGTTACAATTCCATTCAATGACATGATTTGTAGAGCTCAATGTCATAAGAGATTTCTTATAAGAGAATTTGTGGTAGAGTGGATTCACGAAATAATGGATCTCGTTCAAAGAGTAGATGCATGCGATGTTTTGTGACTCAACATTTATTAAGACCATGCCTATGAAAATTCTTCAATATGGATGTATATATACAACAAGAGTATGTTTGTTATGCTAAGGAGTGACTTACTTGGTGACTTCGGGTTGATAGGGCAATAGCTTAATCGATGCCCCTCGACTCCACATCCCTAACGTACGTTGGTACCATACCGATATACTATAAGATTTGGTGGTGCAGTGACATTAATAGGGACAAGGGTACTCCCCTCTTAGAGATATCTTCTACCAGTCCCTCCATGGCTCAATACATTCTTTTAACAAGCCTTTGGGCAATCTCCTTCAGACTCAATGGTGGGATCAATCCCTCCTCATGGATTCAAACTCGCGGATTATGGTATCAAGATTACTCATTCTGAGAGTAAGGCTTGGAGAGAAAACTAACTCCCTATATTGAGCTCTATCGCACGATTGGAGTATCAAAGAAGGGTAAAACCTTAGAATCTGATACCAAGTTTGTCATGCCCCAAAACCGAAAAATGAGATTGGCGCCTAACCGGATGAATCCGGTCAAGTGGACCTGGATTGCCTTTCCTACCCCACGCACTACCCCGTGTTTATAGTATACAATTTATAATGAAATAGAAAAATAGAACCAAAGTATGTATTTGCAGCATAAGTACATTTTCCTCTTTTAAAGCTTCAACATTTGATAATACCAAAACACATAAACTAAATACAACATTTCCGATACGCGGCCACGATTACGAGTAAATACAACCACTACCCAAATTATATGTACAACTCACACAGTGTCTACGGATCCTCTAAAAGTATGGAGAAGTGTACATAAACTTGCCGGCAACAAGGCCCCAGCTATACCTCAAAAGAGACAACATATACAAAGAAGAGAACAATATATATATATATATATATATATCAACATGCGACCCTAGAAGGAAGTGGGGCTCACTGGAACGGATGGAAGGAAGGAGGAGGAAGAACCACTAATGGCGATCGGCGCTACCTGCTACAGAACCACCTACATCCATATAAAAGATGTAGCACCCCCGGTAAAAGGGACGTTAGTACCATTGGATAGTACTAGTATGTATGAACAAACCTACTCTAGATAGGATAAACATCAACAGTCAAAGATACACATAGAGACATCATACAACAATTCACCAAAGCAAGGGAAGACACAAACAGGAATTTACATGTCCCTTATCCCGTTTTGCCATCTTTTGGTTAATGTTCTTTTTAGTTCCTCTTGTTATTATTATTACTGATCCACCATGTCGTTCTCACACGGAGTCCGATCTCTGCCCGATCGGCTAAGCATCCTAGGTGAGGTCCGATTATCATCACATCACATATAACCACTGTGGCTTGTTCAAACGGAGTCCGGTCTCTGCCCGAATCGTCTAGGCTAACACCGTGGCTTGTGCACAGCACACGGAGTCCGATCTCTGCCCGATCGGCTAGGCCATCTCAACTGAAAGCAGTGAGGTCAATAATCATCATCATATCACAATATCAATATCAATATCAACATCAATTCATCCATGTGTACGACATGGAGTCCGATCCCAGCCAGATCGGATGGGCCTTCTCACCCCCAGGACATACTCCTGGTCCATTTATGGATATTTTAGATCACTTATGTGGTTTATAACCTTTTTGATTCCCCAACACATATTGTTCTTTGATTCATCTTTCATATGATTAGAATCCTTTGATTCATATTTCACAACAATTCATGCTTTAATCCATATTCCATAACAATCCATTTCATAGTTCCATGTTTCATATCAATTCAACCTCTTGATTCGTATTTCATGTTATTACCATATCTTTATTCATATTCCATATCAGTCCATCCTTTCACATTTTACCACACCCATCACATAATAGGATCACACACATAGTAAAAAGGGAACATGATGATCACAATTTATACACTCAAATAACATAACAACATGGTAGTAGCATGGGACAATATAGAAGCCACAATTCCTCAATTAGGCACATAGAACACATAAATTCCATAGATAATCAACAAGAGAGTCATACCCGAAAAGTGAACACAACGGGTTTATCCTACAAAGATTAGAGTTAGCCATACATACCTCGATTTGGGATTTTTCCTTAAATTTCTACCACAATTCACCGGACCTTCTAGCACCTTCAATCTAGTTCACAATGTGACACAATTAAACTTAGAATTAGGAATCATGAACATGTCTTGAACTCATTTGAGCTTTCTATCAAACACTAGGTGTTCCTTTAGATTAAATAACCCCTTTTTAGTGAAAGGTTACTCCAACCTATTTTCCTTTACTAGATTACGATAAATTGGGTACATGCATACAAGATTCTCAACCCCATCTGGGAGTACAATTCATTACCTACCTTGACACCACAAAACCTTAAATTACTTAGTGAAGTTTTTCCCAGGGCGCTACATTAGGCCTCTCCTTGGACCCCACAATACTTATTTTATGACTTAGGCACTTATTTACCAAATCCAATTCGTTTATATAATATTATAGAAAATAAAATATTAAAACTAGCCTACCCGGCACCTCGAAATCCTAAATTACTTAACAAAATTTTCCGGGGTCTTACAATGAGTACTCCACATTTGGTACCCAGTAAATGCCAAGCCTAACCCGGTCAAGTTGTGACGAGGTCAGGTTAAGGCTCTACTAAATTTATAGATAAATATAGTTTATATAATACGAAAAAGAAATAAGTTCTAAAGTAGACAGTTAGAAGAATAATATGGAACAAAACAGTAGAATGGACTCCTCAGCTCAACACAACAAATCACACCGTGGAATCTCACGGGATAACGTCCCGTAGTTCCAAATATAAATATGCAGTACATGAGGGTGGGGGATCTCGCAGAATACATCCGTAGTCCCCAATTTAAATATGAAGTACATGGGGGGATCTCCCGGAATACGTCTGTAGTCCCCAATTTAAATATGCAGTGGTGGGGGATCTCCCGGAATACGTCCGTAGTCCCCAATTTAAATATGCAATGCGAAGTAACAACAAATAAACATCAATGTTTAACACTATATCTAATTATAGGTGAGAAAAGCAGGGAAGATTAACTAAACATGGCGCATAAAATGCCAGTTAGGCAATTTATTATGAACAAATAGGCATGCTTCCCTAATCTAAGATGAACAATTAAGCACGTAGAAATGATACAATGGAAGAACAAAGCACAATATAAGTGTTTTGAAGGAAAAGCGGTATTTTTTGAAGAAATGGCTTGTGTACGTACTCGTCACCTCACATACATGGTGCCCACACAACCATTTATTTCAAAACAGCCTAAGGGAAAGTCCCCAATACAGAGCTAGGCAAGCCACTTACCTTGACTGCTCTACTCAACTCGAAACCACGTTCTTGCCATGAGTACCCGACTCCGAATGGCCCAAATCTATTCAATTCAATTGCATAATATAAATATCACTTTAAGAAATCAATCTAGCTAATTAGTTCAAAGCTAATACGCGAAATTAGGAAAATTCCCCAAAAAGTCCCCCAGGCCCACGTCTCGGAATCAGGTAAAAGTTTCAAATTTCGGACACCCGTTCACTCACGAGTCTAACCATACAAGAATTACTCAAATCGAATATCAAATCCTCGATCAAAACTCAAAAATTCTGTCTAAGAACTTTATCCAGTTTTTCCCCAATTTTCCACCATAAATTCGAAATTAAAGGATGGATTTAAGTATAGATTCATGGAAATTAGTCCAAACCGAGTAGGAATTACTTACCCAATTCGCCCAAGTAAAAATATCTTCAAAATTCGCCAATCCCCGAGCTCCCAAGTTCAAGAATGTGAAAATAGCTTAAACCCTCGATTTTGGGTTTTAAAATCTACCTAGGTGCACTCTTCATCTCTTTCGCGGAAGAACCATCGTGAACGCGAAGAGTAAAAATCACGCGCCTAGTAATTGCCCTACGCGAATGCGAGGCTGGGCATGCGAACGCGTACCTATGATTCCTTAACCCTACGCGAACGCAGTACTATTCACACGACCACGAAGGGTAAATAGTCGACCTCCCCTGAAACCTCATCTCTTCTTCGCGAACGCAATCTGGCCCACGCGTTCGCGTTTAGCACCGGTCCATACCCTCGCGTTCGCACCTCCCCTTACGCAAACGCATAGAAATTTTTTCCCCTAAGCCGAGATTGGCCTATTAGTTTGCGACACCCCTCACGCGAACACATAGAAGAACACCAGCACCAACAAAATCGGATCCTTCCTATGTCAAAACATTAGCCCATTGAGCATACGAAACACACCCGAGGCCCCCGGGAGCTCAACCAAACCTACCAACCAGTCCTAATACCTCATTCAAACTTAGTTGAGCATTCAAATCACGTTCCATAACATCAAAATCAAGAATTTTGCATGGAATCAAGCCTAAGAACTTAGGAAACTTCCAAAATCTACAACCGATGCCGAAACGCATAAAAACTGGTCCGAATGACCTCAAATTTTACACACATGTCATAAATGGCATGACGGACCTACATCAACTCTCGAAATCCCATTCCGAGCCAGATATAAAAATTTCACCTATCGGCCGAAATTGCCGAAATGCTAACTTTCGCCAATTCAAGCTTAATTCTACTACAGACCCCGAAAACACATTCCGGACATGCTCCTAACCCCGAAATCACCCAACGGAGCTAAAGGAGTCAACGAAATTCTGTTCTGGACCCGCCTTCACACAATTCCAACTACGGCTCGATTTCTAAAGCTTAAACTCATATTTAAGGACTTTGTGTCCAAAAACTCTCCGAAATTCACAACTAATTACTCCGACAAGTCCCATACATAGATACAAACGTGGGGAAAAAACTTATTAGGGGATCGGGGCGCTAACTCTCAAAATGACCGACCGGGTCGTTACAGTCAACAAGAGTCATTACCGAGGTACCGCCTCGTAGTCTCAAGTTACAAAATGAATCACAATCTTTTCTTATATCACCGCGGGAGCCTTTACATTTACTTTTCAAATTCATTTTTCCCGAAATAGCATATTGCGTATTGCCCACCTTATCACATCACATGGCTTCTAATATTTTCACTACTAGCCACGCGTATTAAGCCCAACTTATCTCACCGCATGTGTTTCAACACCCAGGCTATATACCACCGCATGTGTATCAACATCACAACGTATCTTAAATCGCACCTCAAGGGCCCAAAATGACAATTTGCCATAGAAACAAAACAATAACAGAATTTCACAGTAAGGAGCCCACGACTTAACCACAACGTACAACAGCAACAATAACACGAGAATACAACAAGTAAATCATCACAAGAACTTCAAAACATAAAGAAATGGAAGAACGAGCTCACAAAGAAAGACACAATAGGTGATAATGGTCTCAACATGAATAGCTCAACAAGGGAGAGATAATGTGTAACAATGATTCCACAAATGTACAATTCGACGACAAGAGAGATAGCATGAATCAATGAACCCAAATAAGAAATACGTCAATAATGAAAGGGATAACAAACTTCAATTAAGGCTAAGCAATTACGGAAGAGATAATAGTAATTTCAATAGAGGTCAAGCAAATTACAGACGAGATACTAATAACTTCAAATAAGTTTAAGCAATTACGGAAGAGATAATAGTAATTTCAATTAAGATTAAGCAAATTACAGAAGAGATACTAAAAAAATTCAATTAAGGTTAAGCAATTACGGAAGAGATAATGATAACTTCAATCAAGGTTAATCAGTTACGGAAAGGATAGCATGGCAATAAAAGAGGCAACAACTTCAGTTAAGGCACATAAGAGTGTAATCGACAATAAGGGTAAAACATGAAGCAATTAATTCCAAATAAGACACATAAGGGTCAATTTAGTAAATGAGGGATTTAACATGACAAAACAACTTCATATCAAATAAACATAAGAACCTAAGATCCCTAAACGGTAAAATTTATATAAATAAGCCCAAGCACGTACTCGGCATCTCATGTACACGACCTTCACATGACACAATTAGCACAAATGAATCAAATCTTAAGGGGTAGTTCCCCCACTCAAAGTTAGGCAAGATACTTACCTCAAAGAAGCTAGACCGTTACTCTAAAATGACTTTCTCAAGTGAAACAACCTCTGGACATCTCAAATCTAACCAAAATAACTTCAAATCATAAATAAAACTCCTAGGAAACAATTTTTGATAAGATTCCCAAACCCAAACACCCATTCCGGTACGATTTCAACCAAACCAACATTATCAATTTCCGACATAAATTCGTCCTTCAAAACATCATTTTACATTTCTGAAAGTTTTTCTCAAAATCCTCATTTTCCCCAACTCAAACCACTAATTAAATGATAAAATAAAGATGGAATCATGAAATAAAATATATTTAGGATAAATAACACCTACCCCAATCGAACACCTGAAGAACCCCTCATAAATTGCTCAAATCTGAGGTCTCTAGCTCATAAGATAAGAAATGGACAAAACCCACGATTTTGAAAATTATATTCTGCTCCGAAGGTAACATGAATCGCGATCGTGAAGATATGTATGTGATAATGAAGAATAAGAATAACAACCACCAATAATACACTTTGCGATCGCAAGAGAAGGGGTATGATCGCGTTGAAGAAATTTGGCTGCCCCAAAAGGTGAGCTACACGATCATGAATTAAATCATGCGATCATGAAGAAGAAGAAAATCAGCTGCCAAGGTTGTGGTACGCGAACATGAAACTATGATCGTGAACACGATGAAGGGGGATAAACACGTACGCGATCGAGGGCTAAATCATGCAAACACGAACAGGAAAAACATATAGCCACCAAAATAGCCTTCACGATCGCGGCTACGCCTACGCGATCGCGGAGACGGACATAAGACACCAGAACTTCAACATTCCAAAACATGATAAAATGGGATGTAGCCGATCCGAAACACACCAGAGGCCCCGGGACCTCGTCCAAGCATGCCAACAAGTTCCATAACATAACACGAACCTGCTATAGGCCTTAAATCATATCAAACCACGTCAAAACTACGAATCGCACCACGAATCAAACTTATGAATTTTCAAATCTTCCAACTTCCAAGACTCGTGCCAAAACATATCAAATCAACCCGAAATGACATCAAATTTCGCATGCAAGTCCTAAATGACATAACGAATCTAATCCAACTCTCGGAACGTAATCCGAGCCCAATATCAATTGAGTTAACTCTTGTCCAAACCTCTCAACCTTCCAAATTTTGACTTTCCAATTTTTGCCAAAATGCTTCAATTTATCCTACCATCCTCCAAATCCAATCTGGACGCATGCCTAAGTACAAAATCACCATACAAAACTATTGGAATCCTCAAAATGTCATTTTGGAGTTGTCTACACAAAAGTCAAATTTCGGTCGCTTAAGATTCTTAAAAAAGAATCCTTCTTCCAAATTGACCCCAAATTATCCGAAATCAAACTTGACCACACAACCAAGTCATAACACATAATACGAATCTTCTCGAGAACTTAAGCCGTCGAACAAGACACAAATTTTCCAAACGACTGCCCGGGTCGGTACAACCCTGCTAATAGAGTGACCAAGAGTCCATCATCACTCTAGTCAAGGCAACCCCGACATTGGCTAACGTCACAGTCTTGGCATGGAAATACAAGAGAGCGTGATATCGTGCAAATCAATCCATGCCTAAAATCATATTAATTCAACCACATTAAGTAATATATGGTTAATCCTAGTATCATAGCTCCCGATAATGGTCAAACAAGAATGAGACCTTGTCCACCACAATAGAATCCCTAACGGACGTAGAAATATAAATAGGAGTACTCAAAGAATCACGAGATGTATCCAAATATAAAGTAAAATATGATGACACATACAAATAAGTGGAACCCGGAGCATCTCTATAGCAAATCCGAACAATACATGTTATAACCGCATCAGACGACTGCGCCTTAGGTCTAGCTGGAAATGCATAAAAATGGGGTTGAGCCCCCAATCTGACCTCCACCTCTCGGATGGCCTTTCACCGGATAGCCACCAGAAGAGTGTAGGAAAGCTTTACCTCATATGGTAATAATTTATGAGCTTCCTTTCACCTTTGTTGAGAAAGAAGGTTTTAAACACTGGATGAAAGTGGCGCAACCTTATTTTCGGATCCCTTCCCGTTGTGATGTGACTAGACATTATTTTGATCTTTTTAATGAAGAACATCAAAATTTAGCATAAGAAAATAAAATAGAATGTATGTATTAACATTGACACATGCACTTTGATACAAATAATCAATTACGTTTGTATCATTGCCCATCGGATTGATAACGAATGGAATATGCATAAAAAATACTTAATTTTTGGCCTATTATTAGTCATAAAGGTAAAACCATGGCAAATAATATTGATAGGTTGTTACGTGAGTGGGGGATAAATAAGATCTTCGCCAAAGGCGTATTTAGTGTCACGACACAAAGCGATGGGCCGCGATGGGTTCCTGAGTCGTACCTGTCGAACACCCTTAAGCATGCATTTAAGATATAAACGTGAATAACATATGCGAGGGAAACCTATCCAAAAGACATATGTACATATAAATGCGGAAATACAGTGTGGAGAGGCGGCAAGGCTACTATAGACATCTATATACCCAAAACTGGAAGCCGACAAGGCCACATACTATCCAACTACACATAACTGTCTACAGACCTCTAATAGAAATACAACTGTACAAAGAGGGACTGAGCCACACACACACACACACACACACACACACACACACATATATATATATATATATATATATATATATATACAAGCATATCGTACCAAAATCAAAAGCAGCTCATATTCAAGTGGAGCACGCCAACTGTCGCTGACCAAGGATCCTAAGAAGGGGGACCTTTGACTTGCCTACCTGCATATGCGGGCATGAAATGCATGCCCCGAAAAATAGGGCGTCAATACGAATAATGTACTTAGTATGTAAGGCATGAAAATCAATACATAAATGACATAGATGAAACATGGAATAAGGAATTCTACCTGTAATTCTAAATAACTTTATAAATTTTGCAACATTTACAGTGTCATGCACGTGCATATAAATGTAGTGTCATGCATAGATATAGGTGTACATAAAATCATCAAGCCTCTGAGGGCATCCCATCATATCATCTCGTCCATTGTTGGTAACATCGTCTACATATACTAACTGATCAGGTGGTGTTGCGTATATAACGCTGTAACCTTTTTCCCGTATCCCATATACATATATGTACATATAAATACATGTATATAACATCATTTGGTCATGGGTCAATGTACATGTATAAATGAATGAAATGCATGAGAATATGTAATAATTTCAATATTCCTTTCAGATAAACTTTATCAACTGCGTATTATTCTGAGACCCATGAACAAAAGATATAATAATATGTCATATGGGGAATCAAGAACACACAAACCTCTAGTATTTTTATGAATAAAATCGTTTATGAAAACTGTGCGTTTTCTCGTTTCTTCTGTATAATTTGGATCATGCCAAAAGAAAGAAAGTACAGCCTTAACATACCTGGAGTAGGGGAAAAACTGTATGATATTCTTGAAAAAGGTTGTATCGTACTCTTTTAGAACTGCAAATTTTTACGTTGCTAAGGTGCTAATAGTTTCTCGCTGAATTTGATTTGGTCGCAAGGATTTTTGTCAGAAGCTCGTTAAATTTAAGTTTTGGCGTCTGTTTCTGAGGGATTTTGAATTAGGAAGAAAGGTTGTATAAATGAAATCAAATGAAACAAAGTGAAACCAAACTTTGTATAATGGAAACCAAACTTGTATAAGTCTTGTACGTAAGCTTCATCATGTGTCTTCCTTTAGGTGGTCACCTAAGACAATATGACTAAGAGGCATATGTCTTAGTAGTGTCTTGCTACCACGTAGGGGTTAATCTTATCTTATAACTAATTAATTAATTAGGTAATGTCCCGTTACCCGATAACTAACCAATTACTCACATAATTAAATATTATCTCAAATTACATAAAATACTACTCATTTCTAGTATACTTTAAACATCGTACTATAATTGTAATATGGTACCTTGTATGGTACTAGTCCCTAAATATCGGGTATTATAACTCGGACCGTATTTCATCCCAAATCGGCAACCTTCAACGACACTCATTTTTTTTAGTTCGTGTACCCTTTACCCTTCATGGCACTTACTTATCTCTTGTTATAAATAGAATAAATACGTTAACCTCAAGATAATCTCATCCTCGAGTCTACGTCGATTAACTGAAGACGAAACTTTAACGTACGAAAACGCGATATGTAACATCATTCCCCAGTTAGAAACATTCGTCCTCGAATGTTTAACTCTCCGGAATCTATATAACTTTGGCAGAGTCGCCTTTGTCACAACACTACTACCAACGCTTCCTATAGAAACTCAATAATTCAACGCCACATAGGACAAAAATCATCAAACGACAATGGCCTCACACGACCAATGACAATAACTAACACAAGAATCCATACATGTACCTTAAGGTTGTGATGCCTCAGTCGGACCCTTCTCTATACTTCATGTCTTCCTCAGCCTCCCAAGTCAATTCTTCCACATTATTATTTCTCCAAAGAACTTTCACCGAAGCTACGTCTTTAGTTCTCAATATCCGAACCTGTCTGTCTAATATAGCAATGGGAGTTTCTACATATGATAATTGCTCTGTGACCTGAACGTCTTCAACTGGCACGATTCAGGAAGAATCTCCGATACATTTACGGATCATGGACACATGAATGACTGGATGTATAGACTCCAAGTCTGAAGGCAAGTCTAACTCATATGCTATCTAGCCTACCTTGCATATGACCCTATATGGTCCAATGTACCGAGGACTAAGTTTTCCCTTTTTTCCGAACCTCATAACGCCTTTCATTGTTGATACCTTTAGGAATACCCAATCGTCAACCTGAAATTCCAAGTCTCGCCGTCGATTATCCGCATAAGACTTCTGACGGCTTTGAGCTGCTAATATCCTTTCCTGTATAAGCTTAATTTTCTCGATTGCCCATTGTACCAATTCTGGTCTTACTAACGTAGTTTCCCCAACATCGAACCACCCTATAGGCGACCTACACTTTTGTCTGTAAAGAGCTTCGTATGGGATGGTAGCTATTATTATATGCAAACTCAATAAGCGGCAAATGATCATCCCCACTACCTTTGAAGTCTATCAGACAAGCTCGTAATGTATCCTCAACTGTTTGAATAGTACGCTCAGCCTGTCCGTCTCTCTATGGATGAAATGATGTACTATGACTTACCCGAGTCATGACGCCCTTCATAGGCGATACCCGAAGCAAAACCCGATCACCAACAATAAATGCCAAATCACGAACCTTTCGGTCCGCATAACTCTTCTTCCTGGACTGAGTTGTGCGAAGTCTCTCTTGAATCACCTTCACCTTGTCCAGGGCATCCTGGACCAAATATATACCCAAAAATCGGGCCTCGCCCGGCTCAAACCATCCCACTGGAGACTTGCACCGCCTACCATATAAAGCCTCATACGGAGCCATCTGAATGATGGACTGGTAGCTGTTATTATAAACAAACTCTACAAGTGGCAAGTATCAGTACCATGACCCTCCAAAATCTATCACACAGGCACGGAGCATATCCTCAAGGATCTGAATCGTGCGCTCGGACTACCCGTCTGTCTGAGGGTGAAAGGTTGTACTCAACTCTACCCTGGTGCCTAGCACCTGCTGAACGACTCTCTAGAACCGTGATGTGAACTGTGTACCTCTGTCTGAAATGATAGATACTGGAATACCGTAGAGGCGAACAATCTCCCTGATATAAATCTCAGCCAACCTCTCAGAGGAATATGTCAACACTAGAATGAAATGGGTTGACTTGGTCAGCCGATCCACAATCACCCAAATAGCATCGAGCTTTCTCAAAGTCTGAGGAAGTCCAACCACAAAGTCCATGGTGATCCGCTCCCATTTCCACTCTGGAAGCTCAATCTGCTGAAGTAACCCTCCTGGCCTCTGATGTTCATATTTGACTTGCTGACAGTTGAGACACTTGGCCACAAACTCCACTATATCCTTTTTCATCCTTCTCCACCAATAGTGTTGTCTCAGATCATGTTACATCTTCGCGGTACCCAGATGAATGGAATACCGCGAGCTATGGGCCTCCTCAAGAATCAACTCCCGAATCCCATCTACAATGGGCACATAGATACGACCCTGAATCCTCATCATGCCATCATCACCTATAGTCACATCCTTGGCATCACCTCGCTGAACCCTATCCTAAAGAACTAGAAGGTGAAGATCATCATACTGATGCTCTCAAATGCGGTCATAAAGAGAAGAACGAGCAACCACACAAGCCAATACCCGTCAATGTTCTGAAAGATTCAACCTCACGAACTGACTGGCTAAGGACTGAACATCCAAGGCTAAGGGTCTCTCAACTGCAGGAAGATATACCAAACTCCCCAAACTCTCCTCCCGGCGACTCAAGGCGTCGGCCATCACATTGGCCTTCCCCGGGTGGTATAATATGGTGATGTCATAGTCCTTTAGTAACTCCAACCACCTCCGCTGGCGCAAATTGAGGTCCTTCTGCTTGAACAAGTGTTGCAAACTCCGGTGATCCGTGAAAATCTCACAAGGAACACCGTATAAATAATGACGCCATATCTTCAAGGCGTGAACAATCGCTGCCAACCCGATCATGAGCTGGATTGTTCTTCTCATGCACCTTCAACTGTTTGGACGCATAGGAAATCACCCTACCGTTCGGCATCAACACCGCCCCAAGGCTAATCCTCGAAGCATCACAATAGACTGTATAGGACCCTAAACCCGTAGGCAATACGACCACTGGAGCTATAGTCAGGGTTGTCTTGAGCTTCTGAAAGCTCTCCTCCCACTCCTCAGTCTATCTGAATGGAGCACCTTTTTGGGTCAATCTGGTCATAGGTGCTGCAATGGATTAAAATCCCTCCACAAAACGGTGATAGTACCCTGCCAAACTGAGGAAACTGCGGATCTCAGTAGCTGATGACAGTCTAGTCCAACCCTGCACCGCTTCCACCTTCTTCGGATCTAACTTGATCCCATCACAAGACACCACATGGCCTAAGAATGCCACAAAATCAAGACAAAATTCACACTTAGAAAATTTTGCATACAATTTCTTCTCCCTCAAAGTCTGAAGCACGGTCCTCAAGTGTTGCTCATGATCCTCCTAGGACCGAGAATATACCAAGATGTCATCAATGAACACAATAACAAAGGAATCAAGATAAGGCCACAACACACTGTGCATCAAATGCATAAAGGCTGCTGAGGCATTGGTCTGCCCAAATGACATGACAAGAAACTCATAGTGGCCATATTTGGTCCTGAAGGCAGTCTTCGGGATGTCCGGCTCCTGAATCTTCAACTGATGATACCCAGAACGCAAGTCAATCTTGAAAAATACCCTGGCACCTAGTAACTGGCCAAATAAATCATAAATGCAAGGCAAAGGATACATGTTCTTCACTATAACCTTGTTCAGCTGCCGGTAATCAATACACATACGCATAGAACCGTCCTTTTTCTTCACAAATAACAATGGAGCACCCCAATGTGATACACTGGGCCTGATGAAGCCCTTATCAAGAAACTCTTGCAACTGCTCCTTAAACTCCTTCAACTCAGGAGGATCCATGCGATAGGGAGGAATGGAAATGGGCTGAGTGCCCGACAATAAATCAATGCGCTTTGTCGGACGGCATACCCGGAAGATCCACTGGAAAAATATAAGGATAATCCCTCAAAATTGGAACTGACTCAACTATAGGGGTATCAACACTAACATCTCTCACATAGGCTAAGTACGCATCACACCCCTTTTCAACCATCCACTGGGCCTTATGGGCCTTTAGGAAAGAAATGACTCTGCGGGGAGTATACCCTAAGGTACCTCTCCACTCTAATCTCGGTAAACCTGACATAGCCAGCGTCATGGTCTTAGCATGACAATCAATAATAGCATAATGGGGCGACAACCACTCCATGCCCATGATAACATCAAAATCTACCATACTGAGTAACAACAAATCAGCTCGAGTCTCAAAACCACTGATAACAATCAAACATGACCGATATACGTGGTCCACAACAAGAGAATCTCACACGGGAGTAGAAATATAAACAAGGGAGGTCAACGAATTCTGAGCTATCCCCAAATATGAAGTGAAATAAGAAGACACATATGAATACGTAGAGCCTGGGTCAAATAATACTAATGCATCCCTATGACAAATAGGGACAATACCTGTGATGACTTAATCTGAAGCTACGGCCTCTAAACGGGCGGGAAGAGCGTAGTACCTAGCCTGGCCTCCCCTTCTAGGGCGACCTCGACCTCTCCGACCTCCACCCCGAGCTGCTTGAGAAGGTGGGGTAGTAGGTGGGGCTGGAAGGATAGCTGAGGACCCGGTGGAGTACATGGGGCCTAATAAGTCTGAAAGATGAACCCCTCCTATCTCTAGGGCAATCTCTGATCACGTGGCGAGGGTCACCACACCCAAAACAACCCCTCGGAGAATGGGCGGCTGATGCTGACTCTGAACTGGCTTGCTGGACTGGCCGGTGATAGCACCTCGAGCAGGAGGCACACTAGATACCGGTGGTGCATAATAAGGCTCTTGAGGTCTAGGAGGAGCTGAAATACCGCTGGCTGCTGGCAGAGCTGAATGGACAGGGCGACTCACAAAACCCCTACCACAACGTGCTGCTAGAGCAAGAACTCCCGAGTACTGGCTAGTGTCTCGAGACCTCTTGGCCTCTCTCTCCTCCGTGTCCCGGGCCAACATACTCTCAATCCTCCGGGCAATACTCATGGCCTGCTGGTAAGTCATATCTGTCTCAAACTCTCTGGACATACTTGTCCGAATACCGGGGTGGAGTCCCTCAATGAAACGTCGAACCCTCTCTCTGATCGTGGCAACCAAGGCCGGTGCATGACTAGCCAAGTCACTGAAACGGACTGCATACTCAAACACAGTCATAGCACCCTGGCGTAACTGCTCAAACTCTGCACGCCAAGCATACTCAAAGAAAAACATCTTTGAGAACTGAGCCCAAGTAAGTGAAGTTGCCTCCTCCGGACTACTCAACTCATAGGCACGCCACCATTGATAAGTAACTCCCCTCAGCTGGAAGGGGTGAAAGAAACCCCACTCATCTCCACAATACCCATAGGATGGAGGATGCAATGACACTCCTCAAGAAAACCTAGAGCGTCATCTGAAGCTAGTCCGCTAAAATCAGGTGGGTGGTACTTCTTATACCTCTCAAGTCTGAGTTGCTCTGCCTCAGAAGCAGCTACCCTGGCATCATGCTGAGCTGGAGCTGCTGGGGTCATAGGAATATACTCTGGGACCTGCCTAATATGGACCCTCTGCTCAGGAGTACAGGTTGCGGGAGTCTGTGCTCCTCCCCTGACCTGAGATGTGGCTGGAGCTGTCGGGAGTAGTCCCGCCTGAGATAGAGTGCTGAAGGTGCTCGTGAACTAAGCCAACGTCTCCTGGAGGGCTGGAGTAATAGTAGGGACCTCCTGTGCCCCTCTAACTGTAGCTGCTGGGGGATCCTCTATCGCTGCTCTCGTCGGTGCTCGGGTTGCACCGCGTGCTCGTCCTCTACCCCTGCCCCTACCTCTGCCGGCTCTGGCTGGGGGCTCGGGTGCCTGGTCGTCAGTCCGTCCGATACGGGTTCTCACCATCTCTGAGAAGAATAGAATATAGTTTTAGAATTTTGATGTGAGTAACTAACACGACAGGGAATTCCAAATAGTATGATTGTTCTTAACATTTATATAGCCTCCCGAAGATAGATACAGATGTCTTCGCACCGATCCGTGAGACTCTAATAAACTAGCTTGTGACTTGTGACTCCTATGAACCTATACGCTCTGATACCAACTTGTCACGACCCGATTTAACATCCGAAAGGTATCGTGACGGCACCTAGTCTCTACGACTAGGTAAGCCTAAATTTTTGCAGTTTAATATGAAATTAAAACAATAAGATAAAGACGGAATGAAGTAAATCTACTAATTGAAATGTCGCCACTCGGCATATACAAATATAACTCCCAAAACCCGAAATGTCACATTTAGTCACAAGCTCTACACCAAGATAGCTCTATACAACGAAAGGAAAATACATAAAAAGTATATCCAAATCTGGAGTGGAAGGTGACTCGAAGGACTCTGCGGACGCGGCAGAATTACCTCGCGGTCTCCTCATAGCAGCTACAATGACCCCTAGCCACGGAACTAAGTACTGGTACCTGGATCTGCACACGAAAAACATGTGCAGGAAATGGCATGAGTACACCACAATTGGTACCCAGTAAGTGCCAAGCCTAACCGTAGTCAAGTAGTGACGAGTTCAGGTTAAGGCTCTATTGGATTTTATAAGTAAAACAGTTCAAGATAGTACAACAGGACATAAATTCTAAGGTAAGCAGTAAAATGAATAATTTGGAAATAAAACAGCAACAGGAAGCCCTTGGCTCAGCACAACGTATCACACAGTGGAATCTCCCAGGATACGTCCCGTAGTTCCAAATATAAAGATGCAGTACAGGGGGAAAGCTCCCGAAATACGTCCGTAGTCCCAATTTAAATATGCAGTACAAGGGAAAAGCTCCCAAAATGCATCCGTAGTCCCAAATTAAATATGCAAAACAGGGGAGAAAGCTCCCGGAATACGTCCGTAGTACCAATTTAAATATGCAATGCGAATGAATACCGATAAGGTGTATTTAAACAGTCCAGGAAAAATTAACATACAAGAACAAGATAAAGACTAACTAACATGGTGCACATTGCATCAAATAGGGAATTTAGGTAAAACAGGTAGGCATGCTTCTTCTTAATCTAAACTACACAAGTAGCAAATTAAACAGTGAAATAAGAGTAAAATGATTTATGGCGTGGATAGGAAAAATGGAATTTTAGAAATAATGGCTCATGTACGTACGCGTCACCTCGACACGGTGCCCATACCACAAACAATGTCAACACAACCTAAGGGAAGTCCCCAACAAAGAGTTAGGCAAGCCACATACCTCGACTGCTCTACTGAACTCGAAATCACGTTCTTGCCACGAGTACCCGACTCCGAATGGACCAAATCTATTCAATTCAATTACATAATGTAAATATAACTTTAAGAATCAATCTAGCTAATTAGTTCGAAACTAATACGCGAAATTAGGAAAATTTCCCAAAAAGTCCTCTGGGCCCACGTCTCGGAATCGAGTAAAAATTACAAATTCCGGACACCCATTCACTCATGAATCTAACCATACAAGAAATACTCGAATCGGATACCAAAATCTCGATCAAACTCACAAACTTGGCCAAAGAACATTATCCAAATTTTCCCAAATTTTCCATCAAAAAGTTCAAAATTAAAAGATGGATTTAAGTGTGTAATCATGGAAATTAGTCTAAACCGAGTAGGAATTACTTACCCAAGTTTCCCAGGTGAAAATCTCTTCAAAATCGCACTTTCTCGAGCTCCCAAGTTCAAAATATGAATTATGTTTTAAGCCCACGATTTTGGGTTTTAATATTCTGCCCAGCACTTTTCTTCACACCGATCGCGGACACCCAGTCGCGATCACGAAGAGTAACTCACACGCGCCCTCAGATAACACTACCCGAATGCGAGGATTTGTTTGCGAACGCGATTCTCAATTACCCACACCTACACAATCGCGGTTGGCTACACACAACCGTGTAGAGTAACACTCATATCATCAGCCGCCTAATTTATTCTACGCGAACGCGACATGGCTTATGCGAACGCAGTGGCTAAGATGCCCAACCTATGCGATTGCGTTCCATTTTATGCTATCGCGATGTAAAAAACCCTGCCTGCCTACTCTACGTGATCACAGACTCTCTCACACGATCGCGATGAAGGAAAAACTGTTGCAATTACACCAGCAAAAACTAGCAATCACATAAAGCTAAAAATGCCCGTTGAGCATCCGAAACATACCCGAGGCCCCCGGGACCTCAACCGAACTTACCAACCAGTCCTAATACCTTACCCAAACTTAGTTGAGCCTTCAAAACACATCCCATAATATCAAAATCACCAATTATGCATAGATTCAAGCCTAAGAACTTATGGAATTTCTAAAATTTACAACCGATACTGAAACACGTCAAAACTAGTCCGAATGACCTCAAATTTTACACACAGGTCATAAATGACACTACGGACCTACAACCACTCTAGGAATTCCATTCTGAACCCGATATCAAAATTTCACCTATCGGCCGAAATCGCCGAAATTCTAACTTTCGCAAAGTCAAGCCTAAATCTACTACAAACCTTGAATGAACACTCCGGATATGCTCCTAATCCCGAAATCACCCAACGGAGCTAACGGAGTCGACGAATTCCCATTCCGGATTCGTCTTCACACTGCTCCAACTATGGTCCGATTTATAAGGCTTAAACTCACATATAGGGACTATGTGTCCCAAATCTCTCCGAAATTCACAACTAAACGTTCCGACAAGTCCCAAAAGAAGAATTAGATATGGGAAAAGAAGTTATTAGGGGATTAGGGCTCTAATTCTCAAAATGACTGACTGGGTCGTTACAACTTGGCACCTTGCAACTGATCAAATAAATCATCAATCCTCAGGAGCGAGTACTTATGCTTGATCGTTACCTTATTCAACTGTCTATAAACAATACACATAAGTAAGGAACCATCTTTCTTCCTCACAAAATAACACATGTGCTCCTCACAGTGATGTACTAGGTCTAATAAAGCCTTTTTTCGAGCAAGTCCTTTAGTTGTTCCTTCAACTCCTTCAGCTTTGCGGGGGCCATTCTATAGGGAGGAATAAATATTGGATAAGTATCTGGTAGTAGGTCAATAGCATAATAAATTTCTCATTCTGGCGGAAGACTCGAAAGCTCATTAGGGAAAACATCGGGAAAATCATTAACAACAGGGATGGACTGAATGGTTGTTGACTCTACTTCCAAATCTTGAACCCAAACTAAGTGATAAATACAACCCTTTCTGATCATCATCCTTGCCTTGAAATAGGAAATAAATCTGCCTCTCGGCGATGTCGTGTTACCTTTCCACTCCAAAACGGGCTCCCCTAGAAATTGAAATCAGACTATCTTTGATCTACAATCAACGTTAGCATGACAAGAAGCCAACCAGTCCATACACATTATAACATCAAATTCTACCATATCTGACTCAATTAGGTCTGCTACAGTAGATCGACTATGAACCACTATTATATAACCCCTATATACTCACTTAGCTACCACTAAGTCCCCAACAGGTGTAGGCACCTCAAAAGGTTTGACCAATTCAGGTTTTATTCCAAACTTACTAGCAACCAACAGAGTAACATATGATAAGGTGGAACCTGGGTCAATTAGTGGATAAACATCATATGAGGAGACCGATAATATACCTGTAACAACATCAGACGATGACTCTGGATCATGACGTCCTGCCAACGCATAAATGCGTTTCTGAGAATCGCTCGAGCTAGATGCTCCGCCTCTACCTCTACCATGACTCATTGGTGCTTGTGAACCTTGCCCAAAGGGGCGTACTTATTATGACGAACCAGCTATAGATCCCGCTGGCTGAGCTATGCTTGCATCACCTCTTGTCAGACAATCCCTCATAACGTGGCCCAGATAACCATAAGTATAACAAACACCCAACCCCATACGGCACTGCCCGGCATGCTGCTTACCACACTGAGCACATCGTGGCAAGGGCGGCCTCATCTAACTTGAATCACCCCTATACTGAGAACCTGAGGCCCTGAAATTCTGACCAGACCCTGAATATGTGAAACGATCAAATCTCTTACCGCCAAACTTAGGGGGTTGGCTAGCCGATGGCTGGGCTTGATACCTCGGGTACTATTGTCACTAACCACCTCGAAACTCACCAAAAGGACCCAAAGACCTTGCTCTCTTATTCCGGGTCCTATCATGCTCACGATTGGCCCTCTGTTTCTGCTTACGCTCTTCTAAACCCTGAGCGTAATCCATGTCTGGCTAAAGTGAGAACGACATACAATCATTAAGCAAGTGAGGCTCTAACCCCATCACGAACCGATCAACCCGATCCTCCATCTTAGATACAATAGTGGGAGCATACCTAGCCAATGAATTAAACTGAAGATTGTACTCCCGAACACTCATGTTACCCTGCCGAAGGATCAAGAACCTATCAACTCAGGCCCGCCCAAGCTTTGGTGGCAGATAATGATGAAGAAAATCTTTTGTAAGCTCTTGCCATATTGTTAAAGGGGCGTTCTCCCTTCTAGAAAACTCCCAAGACTCGTACCAATTAACTACAACATCCTGAAGTCTATAGGAAGCAAGCTCAACTGATTCAGTCGCAGTGGCCTTCATTACCCTCAACGTCCTCTTTATTCTATCAATAAATATTTGAGGGTCCTCGTTTGGATCTGCCCACGTGAATATCGAAGGGTCTAAATTAATGAAATCATGAACCCTCGCACTGACGGACCTATCTACATGACCATTACCTACTTCCTGACGCCGAGCCTGTGCGACTACTAATCAAGTTAATAGCTGAATAACATCTCTCATCTCCTGATTCGTAGCATCCGGCTGAGGGGATAAACGTATAGGGGCGGGCGCTGGAGCTGGTGCCCCTCAGAGCCCTCTTAGAGAATGCGAGTTATGTGAAGTGTGAGAAGGAATCTCACTTTGAGTCTATCGTCGAGCCCTGGTAAGTCGTGGCTCTCGACTAGTAATCTCACCAGCCACAGACTTTCCCTTTTGGGCGGCTGTAGTCTTTGGAGGCATCGCTAAAAATCTAACATATCGTTAGGAACATGAGCTCTTACATCACGCGATCTAAGATGAAAAGAGATGATAACATACTATATGTCCCCTAGCATCTTCTCTTTAAGTGTGGTGCACAACACACCCATAAACAAGACTCTACTAGACACGGTCTGTAGACAACCCTAGGACAGAACTACTCTGATACCACTTTTGTCACGACCCAAACCGAAGGGTCACGACGAGTTCCCGAGTCCTACCTGTCAAACACCCTTAAGCATGCGTTTAAGATATAAACATGAATAACATATGCGAGGAAAACCTGTCCAAAAGACATATGTACATATACATGCAGAAATACAGTGGGGCAAGCCGACAAGGCTACTATAGACAACTATATACCCAAAACTAGAAGCCGGGACTGAGACACGTCATACCTATATATATATAAGCATATCGTACAAAGTAGCTCCGGATCAAGTTGAGCACGCCAACTCTTGCTGACCAAGGATCCTAATAAGGGGGACCGTCGACTTGCCTACCTGCACATGCGGGCATGAAACGCAGGCCCCGAAAATAAGGCGTCAGTAAGAATAATGTACTGAGTATGTAAGGCATGAAAATCAGTACATAAAAGACATAGATGAAACATGAAATAAGGAATTTTGCCTGTAAGTCTAAATAACTTTGTAAATTTTGCAACATTTATAGTGTCATGAACGTGCATATAAATGTCGTGTCATGCATAGGTATAGGTGTACACAATATCATCAAGCCTCTGATGGCATCCCATCATATAGTCTCGACAAATGTGGGCAACATCATCAACATATACTAATTGATCAGGTCGTGGTGCGTATATAATGCCGTAATATTTTTCTCATATCTCATATACATATATGTACATATAAATACACATATATAACGTCATCTGGTCATGGGTCAATGTACATGTATAAATGAATCACATGCATGAAAATATGTAATAATCTCAATATTCCTTTCGCATAGACTTTATCAACTGCGTATTATTTTGAGACCCATGAACAGAAGATATAATAATATGTCACATGGGAAATCAAGAACACAAAGACCCCTAGTATTTCTATGAAAAGAGTCGTTTATGAAAACTACGTGTTTGCTCGTTTGTTTTGTATAATTTGGATCATGCCAAATAAAATAAGGGATAACAATAACATACCCGGAGTAGGAAAAAATCCGTATGATATTCTTGGAAAAACTTGCACCGTACTCCTTTAGAACCGCAAAATTTTACGTTCCTAAGGTGCTAATAACTTTTCACTAGAATTGATTTGGTCGCAAGAAGTTTTGTTAGAAGCTCGTTATACTTAAGTTTTAGCGTCTGTTTCTTTTGAATCAGAAAGAAAGGTTGTATAAATGAAATCAAATGAAACCAAGTGAAACCAAACTTGTATAAGTCTTATACGTAAGTGTCATCATGTGTCTTACTTTTAGGTGGCTCAGACAATATGACTAAGAGTCATATGTCTTTAGTAGTGGCTTGCTGCCACCTGGGGTTTCGGGAGGGTTAATTTTATCTTATAATTAATTAATTAATTAGATAATGTCCTGTTACCCGATAATTAATCAATTATCCACATAATTAAGAATTATCTCAAATTACTTAAAATATTACTCATTTCTAATATAATTTATACATTATACTATCATGGTCATATGGTAACTTGTAAGGTACTAGTCCCTATATATCGGGTATAATAGCTCGGACAGTATTTCATCCCAAATCGGCAACCTTCAACGAAACTCATTTTCTTTAGCTTGTGTACCCTTTACCCTTCATGGCACTTACTTATCGCTTGTTATAAATAGCATAAATACGTTAACCTATAAATAATCTCATCCCCGAGTCTACGTTGATTAACTGAAGACGAAACTTTAACGTACGAAAACGCGATATGTAATTTTTGGGATTTCAGGAGGATGGGTGCATTACTACCATTTAGATTGATTCTCTACAATTTTACCATGACAACAACTTGATAAACTACATACAATATTTTATTATAAAAATATATTATTTCATTAACAAATGTGCATGAATAAGTTTTCTACCTAGGAGAACTATCGATGGAAATTATTACTTATAGTAACAACTACTTAGATTTATATGGTAAAAATAAACAAATATTCAAAAAGAGAATGGTAAATGTTGAAAAATAAAACTTGAAATTGAAAAAATTCAGACTAACTTAGAATTCATTTATTAAATAGATTTTTTGATACTCAAAGATTGAACCAAAAAAGTAAAACGAGAAAGCACAAAAGAAGTTAGGTCAAAGAGTGAACCAAATATGAGAAGAACGAAAGGGGAAAAAAGTCTAGAGATGAGTGCATGGGTTCACGTTCTCCATATCCCTCCACGTGGATTCGCCCCTAGTCTTTACTATCATAATTATTATTGCAAGCTCAAATGATGTGATAATAAAAGAATTGTCCTAGCAATTAACAAAGTAGAACTAATTTGATAAACGATAATCACCTTTGTTGATGACCAATTTTGGCCATCCCTTTTCCTAATTAACTTATTGCGCTTCTTGGCCAACAATAACGTTGTAAGATATTTTAAAAAATATTATTCAAGTTTTTTATTTTTTTATAAAACGGTATAGTATATGTAATAACCAATAATAGCAGTAATTATAGTTATTAATTTTAACCATATGCCTATAATTATAGTAATTTAATAATTATAGTTATATCACCTCTTTTATTTTAATCGAATAACCGGTTGACCTTTTGAAATTTTAATATATATATATATATATATATAGACTATTTTGATAATGTGAACTTAACCTATAAATATACATACATATAATAATCTTTTAATTATACTTTATTGTATTTTATTGGAATTAAATAAATTTAATTAGTATAGTTATGAAATGGGGTTAAGATTTAAATGAGTTATAGCAAATGATGAATTTTAATTGAAGTGGCTATGATATTAATTTTATCTTTCAACTGCGGCTTTCAAAACCCAAAACATTGGCCCAAAAGTGCCTTGGCCCGTCCCGGCCGAAACCAAGGCAATCCCCTCTTTACTTGGAAATCCATGTCGTATCCCCTACACCAATCACGCTTCGCCACACCAACGTCTCAAACCCACTAACAAAATAAACACACTTCACATGGAACCGTTGGTCACATTTATCAACAATCCACATTTATTGAGTTTTCTCTTTTAAAATTAATTGAATCCATATTAATCCTAACAGTTGGATCAAAGCAATCCAACAACCCCCGTTTTATCTTTATAATGATCCGGCCGGCCATTTTGTGTATTATAGCACGGTTCTCCTATTTATTGTCTCTTCTGTGTTCATTTGTAGTTTTGTGACTTTCAGGGATGGTCGGATTGGTTATGATTTCGGAGTGAAATATAGTCTCAAGGTTGTACGCTTAAGTTGAAAGAGTTGACCGGGATTTCACTTTTGTATAGACGACCCAAGAATGAAGTATTGATAGTTCCAATAGCTTCATATGGTGATTTTGGACTTAGGGGTATGTCTTGCTATTGATTTGGAGGCCCATAGGTTGATCTGATTCTTATTGGAGAAAGTTGAAAAGTTGAAATGTTGAAAGGTTTTACCGATAGTTGACTTTGTTGATATCAGGTTCAGATTTTTGTTCCGAAAGTTGTCATAGGTCCGTTGTGTCATTTGGGACTAGTATGGAAAATTTGAGGCCATTTCGGAGTTTATTTGACATGGTTCGACATTAGTTTTAGGGGTTGGAAGTTCATTAGTTTCATTTGGCTTCAATGGGGGTGCGATTCATGATTTTGAAGATGTTTGGTGTGAATTGTGTCCTTGAGTACGTTTGTATCGTGTTCTAGGACTGATTGGTGTGTTTGGATGGGCTCCCGGGGACCTCAGGTGCAGTTCAGATTAGTTACAGACATGTTGGGACTTAGAGAATCATGATAAAGGTTCCAGGTTCTAGTGAAATTGCACCTGTGAGGGTTTGGCCGCAAGTGCGGATTAAGGTCGGGCTAATGATAGTCCGCAAATGCAGAAGAGTATCCATAAATGCGAGTTCGCAGATGCGGACTAGTGGTCACCGAAGCAGGCTAGGCTGGGCTTGTAGAGGAGCACAAATGCGAGGGATTTCCGCATCTGCGAGCTCGTAGATGCGGACGGGTGAGCGCAGGAGAAGAGCTTGGGCGAAGGCTGGTTGTCCGCGACGCAAATGTTTGGTCGTAAAAGCGGTCCTGCAGGTGCAGAAATGGGACCGCAAGTGCATGTGGCCGGAATTTAAGTTATTTCCGCAGAAACGGAGCTTTGACCGCAAAAACGGTATCGCAGGTACGGCCAATTTAGTAGCAAGTGCGACAATCGCGGGGCAAATTTTAAAAATGAGGGTTTTGATCATTTTTCTGATATTGGACTTGTTGGGCTTGGCTAAGGGTAATTTTTGAGAGGGATTTTGCTACAATTGAAGAGGTAGTGGAGATTAATCACTTTTTATGTTAGATATTGATTACGCTTTGATATTTACACCTAGTTTATGTGAATTTGAAGTGAAATTCGGGGATTTCAAAATATGTTATTGGAGAGTGAGATTTAGTGATTTGGGGGTTGATATGTGATTGGAATTGGATGAAATTATTATGGTTTGACTCGTAATTGAATGGGTATTCGGAATTTGTGAATTTTTTCGGGTTCCGGGGTGCAGGACTGGATTGACTTTTTTGGGATAACTTTGTATATTTGATTCAAGACTTCACTTTTATCATTTGAGATGGTTTCCTATAGCTATTATCGATGGTATTAAGTTACTTTGACTAGGTTTGAGTCGCTCATAGGCCGATTCATGAGGCAAGGGCTTGTTGGAGTATTGAGTTGCGCATTTTGAGGTAACTAACATTTCTAAACTCTGAATTTAGGGTTATTATCCATGGGAACCATGTTATTGTGATGTTTTGAGGTGACGCACATGCTAGGTGATGGGTGTGTGGGCATGCTCCAGGATAATCATGATCCAGGTTGACTTTTGGACTATGTTGTTATCATACCTTGTTATATCCGCGTTTTCCCTACTTTTTAGATTTAATGAGCTAAGATTCACACTAGAAATCATATTTAGGCTATGTGACTATTTTGTTGAGACTCATGAGGCTATTTCTATTTTTTTGTGTTATTTGACTTAACTTTAATTATACACTCAGTCGTGATTCTTCATGCATATAATATATCAGTCTTTGCTCATCATTCATTGTTTCATCGTATGTTGTTATTGTTTTTCATATGTGGTGTTGTTGGGCCGAGTGATATGAGATTTGTGGGTCTTCGAGACTGGAGAGGTTGATGACTGAGGTGGGCATAGAGTCGTATTGCTAGTGTTATTTGGATCAGGTTGCAAGCTGCAACAGGCCATATTGGTTTTATTGTTATTATTATTATTATTATTATTGTTATTATTATTGTTATTATTATTATTGTTACTGTTATTGTTAATTTTATTGTTATTGTTATTGTTATTGTTATTGTTATTGTTATTTTTATTGTTATTGTTATTATTATTGTTATTGTTATTGTTATTTTTATTGTTATTGTTATTGTTATTATTGTTATTATTATTATTATTATTATTTGGATGGAGATGCACGCCGTAACAAGCCTTGTTGGCTTTATATTAGCGCTTGGGTATGACTCGTACCTCCGAAATGACTCGTACCTCCGAAGTCTAACATAGCAGCAGTAAGTGCAGGCACAATGATATATATACACATGCTTTGGTGAGGGCAATGATGATAGGCACTCGTACATGTTGAGTGATTGTGTGTGTGTGATGAGGTGGGCATTTGAGACAAACAACTTGAGTATGTTGAGGGTGAGAGCATATGGGAATACCACCGTAAAATTATTCATTTGACATGCATACTGGACATGTAGGCATAGAGATGTATCATGCCTTATGCTAGCTGATAACTGATATGTTCTTATATGTGTTGGGCTTTGATTATTAAATTTAAAAGCATGTCTAAATTTCTCTAACGAAATGATCTGACTATGATAATTTCATTGAATTACTTATTGTTACTGTCATCATTATATCCGTGTTGTCATAATATTGGTTTCTGACTGTCTTTGTCAGAGCTCGTCACTGCTTTCGGCCTAAGGTTAGTTATGTTACTTATTGAGTACATCAGGTCAGTTATACTCATACTACACTTTGTACTTCGTGTGCAGATCCAGATACATATGGACGTGGTGATTTCTAGAGGCGTGTTGGTACTAGTATTTGAAGACTTTGAGGTAGCTGCTATGATGTCCGCATACCTTATTATTGCCTTATTGTTCTATTGTCTAGAAAGTTGTACTAAGGATTTTCTTTATATTTGATACTCAGTAGTGCTCATGTACTTGTTGACACCAGATTTTGGGGATGGTTGTAGCAGTATTATTATTGTTTTCATTAGATAAATGATATTTCCGTTGTATATTTTGTTAAACCATGTTAATTCAAATGCTTAGTTATTTTGTGAACTGTTGACTTGCCTTTCAAGTACTATTAGGCGTCGTCGCGACTCCTGTGGGATTTGGGTCATGGCAATCTCCCAACATTATTTTTCTTTTATTTTTCTTTCTCTCACCCTAAACATACATAATCCCTCAAACCGTAATGATTCTACCCAATTACGAGCCACCCCCATTACCCCTTTCTCTCATCTCACTCTCGTCCTCTCCACTCTGAAATCCCTCTGAACCTAACACAAATTGGTGCAAACCCACCTAGGGACCATAGTGAGACCTCTCACTTCCTTGTTAAGCCGAGAGCCGAATAATTCCCATTTTCATCATCCTTTCATAACTATTGAAAACCTTACTCTAAACATGAAAGTTATATAATGTCATCATCACACATTCATTCGTTCTTATCCGACAATAAAGCTCACATGCATCCTCTTTATTCAGAGGAATATTGGCCTTATCATGACATTTGATGACCCAGAGGTCAAACGTAGGGACCTCTGGGTAAAGGTATTGTTCCGAGGTCCAACGGGTAGTCCGTTCGTCACTTCTGAGAGGATAAATCTTCACTCCTTTTCGCCTTTGTCTTCTATCAATTTTGAATATGAGAGTTCAAACTTCAAACCCTAAAGCCAAATTTTTTGTTATAAATACTGCACTTTTAACTAACAACGGAACCAGTAGAGTTAATGCAACGACACTAAAAGGATTAAAATCTCTGAATATTGCTCACAATCTTTGCTTTTTCTCTCGTTCAATTATGGTCAAGGTAATCTGTTCTTGAGCTGAATGGGGGTACTAATCCTAACGGCTAAAGTCATGACCCTGGTTTGCTGTCCTATGAAATTTCACCGTGCCTTCAACTTTGTTTCAATGATTGAATTTTGTGTATGGCTTCTCATGTTTAGTTATTCTAATTGATTAGTCTATTGTGTGTTGAATCTTATGTTACCAGTCGTCTTTTCTTACCTTGTTAGTCTAAACATATTATGAAGCATGTTTGTAAGATTGGTTTACGCATCACAATTATGTTTTCATGGCTTTAATATTGATCTTGCTTTGTTTGGGTGGACGTCTGTTGGTTTGAAGTCACTTGTTTAGTTGTTAATATTAGTTGTAAGATGGTACTTCTTGTCACTATGAGACTTTGCTATTTGTCACAACCTTAAAATCACAACCGGTCGTGATAGTGCCTAACTCACTTGCTAGGCAAGCCAACATAATAACAATAGAACGTAATACTGAAATAGCAATGAAATAGTAAAAAGTCTATTGCCATTAACATGAATAACTGTGTCATAATACAATAACTCTCCAGAACTAATAATACAATGTCATGAGCTGTAAAAAAAAAGTACAAGTCTGGAATACAGAACAACGATACTATCTAAATAGAAATAACAATACAAAATGGAAAGTGACACCAAGACTGCGGTCGAGATGCAGGTCTACCTAGTCTCTCCAAAATGCTCACAGCAACACCTCAGATCTAGCCATAACTCGGTCAGACACCTGGATCTGCACAATAAAGTGCAGAGTGTAGTATGAGTACAACCGACCCCATGTACTCAGCAAGTATTATATCTAACCTCGGCAAGGTAATATAAGCTAGAATTATAAATGATGTTTGCTAATCACCTGGATAGTTCATAAATGCAACAAGTACCGAACAATAATATGATCAGGTCATGAATCACATAAAGAACCACCTTGGTGCACACACTTACTTAACATACTCTATCAATCAAAATCCAGCATATAAAGAAGATATGCAATTAGAGCAGATAACACTTAAGAAAGTTGCAAGTAAAGATAAAATGCAACAACCAAGTCAAACACTGGCCAGGTTTTCTTCAGAATTTACATAACAACACCAAACCACTGATTCGTTCTCCCCTATATCCACGTGTACACCATCAAGAAGGAACATGAGAGTTTGAACCTAGGGGGATGGATCCATATCCACACGTTGCACATACAAATCACGTGCTAATAATATCAACCACACGGAACACTCACGTGTTGCACGATCAACTAACGTGCCAATAATATCGGCTGCACGTCCAACTAACGTGCCAATGATCACAATTCGCCCGGCTGATCACACATTCAATATCACAATCCGCCCGACGTGGTCACAGGCTACCAGTCAAGATCATATCACATAGAAAACAGATATACAAGAATACATGTACATGATCAATGAATATAAAGGTTCATATATACAAGAATACATGTACATGATCAATGAATATAAAGGTTCATACTCCTAGACTGGTATAAATGACATGCTAAAGTGTATACATATGCAAAATATGCTATCATATCTCAGTAAGGCAAATACATCACGAAAGTAGCAATTATTCAAGTTCAATCAGGAGAGTAACCTCAATGTAACCTCAAATATGGTACAAATAGCTCAAAAATGGGTACAAATAGGAGGAACACCACATCATGAAGCTTAACAATCTAAATCAAGGCATATCATAGCCTAAGCACTACCCTGAGCATGCATAATATCCAGTGCACGCACATGAGCTCAATCTTCGCACATGAGTGCCATCCATAACACGTCGCTATCACAAATAACCCATGCAACTAGTGCCTCAACCAAGCTTAGGTAAGATACTTACCTCAAGCAAGCCAAATCAATCCATAGGAGTATGGAATGATTCCAAATGATAAATCTAAGAACTTTAACCAAAAATAAAATAGACCAAAAAAAAGTCAACCTCGAGCCCTCACCCCGGAACCCGCACAAATATTCCGAACAATTTCAAATACGAGTCCAACCATACCAATTTCATCTAATTCCGATCTCAAATCGACCTTCACGTCGTCAAATCTCACTCTCTAAAATCATAATCCAAAAACTGCCAAATCCCATCTTTAATTAATAAAAGTAGGTGTAATAATCTATGAGTAATCAATATCTAACACCAAATTCAAGTAAGAATCACTTACCTCTTCAATTGTGATGAAACTCCCTTCAAACATCGCCTCCAACCGAGCTCCGTGACTCAAAAAATGAGGAAAAGACTAAACCCTTCGATATATGTAGTCTACCAAGTAATCTCGCACCTGCAGTCACTTCACTGCTTCTGCGGCCCCGCTTTTGCGGAACAAGGGCCACATATGTAGCTCCCTCCAAGTTTCGACCTTCCGCTTCTGCGGATCCCCATCACACCTACGAGATCGCTTCTTCGGACTCTTACCATACCTGCGGAAACACATCTTTGCACCTTTGTATGCATTTGAGAACTCTCTCTACCAGACCCAAATTTTGCAACTACGCACCACTAGTTGTACATGCGGCTTCGCATATGTAGCCAAACCCACTGTAGATGCAAAAAAAATAGAAGTCAAAATCTTCAGCAGTACAATGAAGTCCAAAAATGGTATGAACTCAATCTGAAACACACCCGAGGTCTTCCGGACCCCGTCTAATGACACTAACCAATCCTAAAGTATAACACAAACTTACTCGAGGCCTAAAATTACATAAAACAACATAAAATGTATGAACCACACTACAATTCAAGCCTAATGAACTAATGAAATTTCAACTTCTAAAACTCATGTCGAGCCATACCAAATCAACTCTGAATGACCTCAAATTTTGCATGCAAGTCCCAAATGACAACAGACCTATTCCAACTCTTGGAACCAAATATTAACCCGATATCAATAAAGTCAACTCTCAGTCAAACCTATCAGCCTTCCAAACCTTCAACTTCCAACTTTTTCCAAGAAACTGTAAATCAACCTACGGACCTCCAAATCAACATCAGAACATACACCTAAGTCCAAGATTACCATATGAAGCTATTAGAACCATTAAAACTAAATTATGAAGTTGTCTACACAAAAGTCAAACTCCGGTAACCTCTCACAACTTAAGCTTCGAACCTTGGAACTAGGTTTCCCAATTCACTCCACAACCTCCCCGAAACCAAACCTACCACCCGACAAGTCACATAATCACAAATACATGTAAAGCATCAAATAGGGGAATGAGGCTAAATTACTCATATCGACCGGTCGGGTCCTTACATTCTCTCCTTCTTAAACAAAACGTTCATGCTCGAACGAGTCTAGAGTTATACCTGGAGTCTCAATAAGGTGAGGATATATGTTTTGCATCTCTTGATCGGTCTCCCAAGAAGACTCGTCGACCAGCTAACCTTTCAAGCGAACCTTCACTAATTCTATATTCTTCGATCTCAACTTTTGAACTTGCCGATCCAAAATGGCCACCTGATCCACATCACAATCAAATCCCCATCTAACTGCACCGTGCAGAAGTATATAATATATGACGGATCACCATAATACTTCTGAAGGATAGAAACATGAAACACTGGGTGAAGTCCTAATATACTAGGTGGCAAAGCAAGTCTGTAGGCCACATCTGCTACTCTCTCAAGCACCTCAAAAGGACAAATCTAATTATGGCTCAACTCGCCCTTCTTCCCGAACCTCAACACACCCTCAATGGGCAAAACTCTAAGTAGAACCTTCTCACCCACCATATATGCAACATCACGATCCTTCCTATGTGCATAACTCTCTTCCTAGATTGCGCTGTACAAAGCCGTTCTTGAATGAACTTCACCTTCTCCAAAACATCATGGACCAAATATGTGCCTAATAACCTAGCCTCCCTCAACTCAAACCAACCGACCGGGGAATGACATCACCTCCCATATAAGGCCTCACAAGGGGCTATCTTGATACATGATTGATAGTTGTTATTGTAGGCAAACTCTGCTAACACAAGAAAGTGATCTCATAATCCACCGAAATCAATAACACAGGCACATAACATGTCCTCCAATATCTGAGTAGTGCGTTAGGACTGTCCATTTGTCTGGGGATAAAATGTTGTACTCATCTTGACCTGTGTGCCCAACTCTCGTTACACTGCTTTCTATAAATGTGATATGAATTGAGTGTCTTGATCAAAGATAATAGACACGGGCACACCATGAAGGAGAACAATCTCACAAAAATAAATCTAAGGCAGCTACTCTGATGAATAGGTAGTCATGACAAGAATGAAGTGTGCAAACTTGATTAGTTTGTCCACAATAACCCACACTGCGTCGAATCTCTTCAAAGTCTGTGGGAGTCCAGCCACAAAATCCATATTGATACATCCAACTTCCACTCTTTAATATCAAGCCTCTGAAGCAAACCACTGAGTCTTTGATGCTCGTACTTCACCAGCTGGCGCTTCAGACACCAAGCAACATACTCAGCAATATCCTTCTTGATCCTCTGCCCTCAATATACTGCTACCTCAAGTCCTGGTACATCTTCATGGCACCAAAATGAATGAAATACCGCAAACTATGGTCCTTCTAAAGTATTAACTCATGTAACCCATCCACATTCAGAACATAGATCCGACCATGCAGCCTTAATGCCCTATCATCACCAATAGAAACCTCCTTAGCATCATCATGCTGCACCGTGTCCTTTAGAACATGAAATTGGGGCTCATCATACTGACGTGCCTTGATTTGCTAAAACAAGGATGACCAAGATACATTACAAGCAAGAACTCTGCTGGAATCCAAAATATCCAACCTTACAAAGTGATTGGCCAAAGCCTGAATATCCAATTCTAATGGTCTCTCCCCAACTGGAATATAAGCAAGATTTTCCATGCTCTCATCATTCGTACTCAAAGCATCGTCCACCATATTGGCCTTCCCAGGGTGATAGAGAATGGTGATATCATAGTCCTTTAGTAGCTTTAACGACCTCATTGCCTCAAGTTCAGATCCTTTTGCTTGAATAAGTGATGAAGACTTCTATGATTCATGATTACCTCACACGGCACGCCGCAAAGATAATGCCTCCAAATCTTCAGCGTGTGAACAATGGTTGCTAACTCTAAATCATGTACTGGGTAGTTCTTCATGGGGCTTCAACTGACACGAAGCATAAGTAATAACTCTACTCTCCTACATCAAAAGACATTGAATGCCAATCCAAGTAGCATCACAATTGACTATATATGAACTTGATCCCGAAGGCTAAACTAGAATTGGAGTTGTAGTCAAGGTAGTCTTGAACTTCTAAAATCTCTCCTCACACTCATCAGACCACCTGAATGGGTCACCCTTTGCGTCAATATAGTCAATGAAGCTGCTATAGATGAAAACCTCTCAACAAAATGACGATAATACCCAGCCAACCCAAGGAAACTCCGGATCTCAATAGCGAAAGATAGTTTGGGCCAACTTTGAACTGCTTCAATTCTTCTTCAGATCCACCTTAATCCCCTCACTTGATACTACATGACCCAAGAATGCCACTGAATCAAGAAAAAACTCACACTTGGAGAATTGAGCATATAGATTCTTCTCCCTCAACGTCTGGAACACAATCCTCAAGTGCTGCTCATGATCCTCCTGACTGCGAGAATACACCAATATATCATCAATGAAAACTATGGTGAAGGAATCAAGATAGGGCTGAAATACTCTGTTCATCAAGTGCATAAAAGCTGCCGAGGCATTAGTAAGCCCAAAAGATGTCACCAAAAACTCATAGTGACCATATCATGTCCTGAAGTCATATTCGGAATATCTGAAGCCCGGATCTTAAACTAATGGTACCTCGATCTAAAATCAATCTTCCATAACACCCTAGCCCCTTGAAGCTGATCAAACAAATCATAAGTACGTGATGGTTGGTATTTGTTCTTGACGGTAACCTTGTTCAATTGCCTGTAGTTAATACACATCATCATAGAACCATCTTTCTTCTTCACAAAAAAAATCAGTGCACCTCAAGGAGACACAACAGGCCTGGTGAAACCCTTATCAAGTAATTCCTATAACTCTTCCTTCAAATCCAACCTAGGCAACCCCGCTATCGCCAACATCAAGGTTTTAGCGTGACAATCAAGAATAGCATGACATGGTGGCCACCAATGCATGCTGAGAATAATATCAAAATCCACCACACTTAGAACAACATATCAACCCTAGTCTTACAACCCGCAATAGTAACCACGCACGATAAATATACACGATCCACCACAATAAAATCACCAACCAGTGTAGATACATGAACATGCATAACTAAAGAATCATGAGACCTATCAAAATAATGAGAAACGTAGGATGACACATAAGAGTATGTGGAACCAGGGTCGAATAATACTGAAGCATCCCTTTGGAATACTGAAATAATACCTATAATCACAATGTCAGAAGAATCTGCCTTTGGCTTAGGGGGAAATGCATAGAAACAAGCCTAACCGCCGCTTGATTGGCCTCCTCCTCTAGAGCAACCTCGTGCAGAATGAGCCCCAAACTAAGTTGGATGTGCGGGTGGTGTAGCTGTTGGTGCTAATATCACACACTATGAGATCTACTACAGAATTTTACTCATCAGTCTAGGGAAATCCCTCGTGAGATGACTCAAGTCTCCATACTCAAAATAACCTCCTTTGACGAAGCTCCTGACTTTGATAATCTGGATAACGGTCTATGGAACCCGAAGCAGATGGAGCACGGTAAGAACTCTATGCCTATAATGCACTGAATGATGACTAAACTAGGAAAGCACTATATGAATTATGGCTAACTAAAGATCCACGAGGAATATGACAAGCTGCCTAAGCGGTCCTAGAAGGATGACATCTACTGTAATGTGGCTGGCGTCCGATCAGGCACTACTAAAACAACCAAAAACACGTGGCCTCTTGGCCGCCTGCTCCTCTCACTTGAGCTTGCGAACCTACTCCAATCGTCTAGAAATCGCAACCACCCTCTGACTCTCCTCCGCTAAACTCCGGATGGTCAAGCCTAGCTACTCCGGTGTACGGGTGGCGAGAGTCTAGGCTCCTCCCACAGCCTGTGAGGTAGGTGGTGCAAATAGTACCACCCCAACCTAAGCTAAACTCGTGCACACACTCAAGATCTGAGCCAAAGCCTCTTGAAGACCATGTATAACAATAGGTATTGTCGCGCCCCTTTTTATCGCAAAAGCGGGTTTCAACACGTGAGAACTCTTTTAAGTGGGTATGAAAAGAAAAGAGTTCCCACTTAACAATTTAAGATGAGTTAGGTCACTTATTTGCAAATAACTCTTTTAAATTAGTCTACGTTACCAAAGTTCGGGAAATGACTCAAATTACCTCGAAGAGAAGCTGTTAGGCACTCTTCGAGGTTCACAACTACGTATCCCAGCCGAAGTTTATGCTATGTGGGATTATCAGATTATAATTTGCCTATGTGATCATATAAGTGAGGGAAGACAAGGAATTTAAAAATTCTACTAGAGTATAAACTAGTGTAAAGAAAAACGTACAAGAATTAAACTAAATAAATAATCAGTACAAGTATTTGGAGATTACATGATACAACTTAACTATTCTAAATTTAAGAGACGAAGTGCGAGAAATATACATATTGGGGGCGGGCGTTCTAATGTTTTTAGCCTAAAGGATCACCCCCTGCAACATAAATAGTACTTCGCAACTCCCTTAGGGTAGGGGTTGCTCATATTATTCAGCAGGCACAAATTATCATCTCCTGCTACCCGATTACTATGTTAAAGTTTTTTACTTAAAGCATTCGAATTCAATTCTAGACCGTGTCCCATGCGTGCGTTACCCGTCCCATGCCTATGGTCCAAGAGGCTTTGGAACTACTATTTGGGCGGTTCTAGACATTACATAGGATGCTTAAAATGATAAAAATAAGGTGCACATTCAAAACACATAGGACTTCACATAAAGAAAACAGATGGCTCAAGTTAGCCTCCACACATAAGAAAACAAATGCACGCAGGCAGATTAGGTTGTAGACATATTCAGAGTTAAGACGCATTAGAGTCGTTATGTTCTGTAGGCATGGTTTCTATATGATTCTAACTTCTAGTATCATACAGGCAATACTACAACTTCAGACTTAATGAATTTTCATATTATAGTTATTACAAATCCTATAGTATGCATATCATAGTTATTACGAATGCTATGCTTATAGGGTTTTACTGGTACAAGATCATACTAATTTGGTGAATTTCTCACTGCCTTGCCTGCTAGTTAATCACTTTTGATCTAGGTTGTTTGTTAGATTTAACTGCAAAATTCCACTCTTTCTTGACATACACAACCTTATTATAGATACTATGCTTATAAGGTTTTGCCGAACATCTTACCTTGTTTGATAAAACTTGTCGTTCTCTGATAGTATGACTTTTGTGAAGTTAGTTCAAGGTCTAAAAATACTTAGCCTTGGTTATTTTGATATTCAGTGAAGTTTATGTTTACCTCGAAAATGGTTTTAACAATTATATTTGATTTGTGGTTCTAAAAATATGTGATTTATTTCAATACTAGCAAACAAACAAGAAATATTAAGTGTAAGTGAGAAGAAATGATAAACAAAACCAGTGTTGTTAGTACAATAGGTACCTCGAGCTTGACATTCCAGGGCCTCGAGGTGAGCTAGGAGTAGTAAGGTAAGAACAATAATGTAATAGCAATAAAGCTGAAATACAATCTTGAGCATAGTAAACGAGAAAAGTAGAGTAGAATGTTCTATTGCAGTGAATAACGATCCATACAAATGATTGAAGTCCCCTTTATATAGGAAGGGAAAAGACCTTTCTATTTACAGTAAAAAATCCTATTGGTACATCTGTATAACTGTCTAGAACGGATTTGTACGAACCCAAATGTCCTTGAGAAGTTCCCGCTCTTTCTTGAGTGCCATCGAAATGGTACTGCCTCGAGGTAGACCGTGTCTGGCCTTCGAAGTGCTCTCTCGAGGTTAGAATTTTGATATCGGGTTCGAACTATACTTCGAGTCGCCCAAGATAGAGCTGGGGGTATAATTGAGACTTCGAAATTGGGCTCTTCAATTTCGATCGTATACAGATAGTCCCCACGTTTCTTAGAATGAAATGATAAGAAACGATTTGATTTTCTACCCATCGATTCCCCAATCATGATGTCAGCCGCGTGAGGTTAGCGGTTGGCATGACAGAAAAACCGTGCAAAGGTCACGTTTGCACAATTTTCGAAATCCATTAATTGATAACGACTACCGGCTGTCCGTTTAGGTTCTCCAACATGCTTAGACAACCTCTATAAATACTCCAATCCTTCACTCTTCAAACTTTTACTTTCTATAATATCTTCAAATCTTCATCAACTCCTCTCTGCACTTACCCCTTTCTTGTTCTTATTCCCTAACCATCTTCTTCTTCCTCCTCTGAATTTTTATAACAAAATGGAAAAAACATCTAAGACCGTGCCCCAAAAGGAGAAGGCCCTTAGTCTTCAAGTTCTTCTAAGAACAAAGCGGTGGTACCTCCTCGCGTTGAGGAGTGTACCCCCGGGCCTTGTGATACGTTGTCTTACTTCAAGGTCGACAAACCTGCCTCGGTTTCGGGATGTTGTGAACCCATGTTCCGGTATATCAACTTAATAACCGCACTCGAACAAGTGAAGGTGGATTGCCAATGGGGAGATGCAGTATGTGTAGAGATCCCTTCACGATAGGAGGATATTACCACCTTTAAAGCAGGGTTCCTAAGCGTATACACATATCAATTCACCTTAGGTCCTGTAGATCCTTCTTTGCCCCTTCTAGATCCAGTGATTCTCGACTTCTGTCAACAATATCGGGTGACACTCGGCCAAATTTACCCTCCTTTATAGAAAATTGTTCACCTAATTAGATATTTCTCGAGCAAGGTCGAGGGGATGCCTTTTACCCTCGACAATCTGATCAGACTGTGTAGCCCTTGTCTCTATCAAGACGACTTGATAAAGTTGAAACATCGATCTTCGAAGTCTTTCATCGCTAGCATCGAAAAAGATAATGACCGAGGGTGGATGAGCCTCTTCGTACGAGTCAGTACCTCCGACCTGATTCCCGCTGAAAAGATGTCATTCTCCGAGGAATGGAATATGAAGCGTAAGTATAAACTCATCGAGTAAATTTCATTAATTAAATGCTTTCTCTTTCTTTCGGACTAACTCCCTTTTGATAGTGCAGCCGTCGATTGGTACCCAGGTACGGTTAAGGACCTCTTGCCCTAGGTTCGACAACTAGCTTCCACCTCCACATATGCCGAGCGTGTCTGGCGTGACTTGGCCAAAGGACGATGGGAGGCCAAAAACCACGGTGAGTTCTTATCATCGGCATATTTGAATCCCTTAGTGAAATATCTCTTGGCAATACACTTAACTTTGCGCTCGTGTAGGCCTTGGAGATGTTGTTTCAATGAGGCCGCCCCCACCTGGTGAGGTAGAGACCAAAAACCCTTCAAGGACAAGAATAGAAAGAAAGAGACGTTGGTGGAGTCCTTGAAGCCCAAAAAGGACAGGCTTCGGAAACCCAGGTCCGATACGGTGGCCTTGACTCTTGAAGCTGCTGCATGTCTTCGTGTTGAGGACGAAGAGGGAGATGAGACCGAGGGCAAAGGTGATGTCCGCCCATTAGTAATTCGGAGAGGAGGAAACACTGATGCTCCAAAGACTGTTGATATAAAGGTTGTCGTGGTGGTTCAATCTCAAGTTGAGGAGATTCTCGAGGGGGGCTCGAGAAAAATCCTCGAGCCGACCAGCGGCCAGAATACACCTTGTACCGAAGGGTGCTTGTTCGATGAGATCGGGGAACCCAACCCTGAAGCTCCTCGAATGCGAGAGAAGGTCCCGATTGAGCCACTCGGGGTAATTGATGTGGACGACTCTCCACCAAGCCCGGCGTTTTTCGAGGGGAAAATACAGGATGCCCAAGATATAAATACTCATGATATGGGAACATCCCATAGGGAGAATTACATCTTCGGCGAATGCCTCACCGAGATCGATGAGGGCCTCGAACTTGATGCCTCGTTCATCTTTGAAGAGGCCGAGAAGCTTTTAAAACGGGTAATCGTTTGACTTAACAACTATATTTTGAGTTTGATTCTTGCCTTTCTACCTCCTTCTTTTGTGTTTTAGGCCGTGATCCTCTTCGATCAAGCTTTTTCCAAGTCACGAGCTAAGCTTGCCCATTGCGAAGATGAGCTTAGGAAGCTCATGTCAGAGTCAGATGAGCTCAAAGCTCTTTATGCCAAAAGAGAGGGGGAACTCATCGACCTTTGAGCACGTTCGGAGAAGGCGTCCTAGGAGCTGGCCGAGTTCCCTGAGCAGGTAATATAGCCTTTGTGGGATTATTTTATTCTTACTTGATTTGGTGTCTAATATTTCAACTTGATTTTTGTAGCTTAAGCAGAATGATGATCTGGCGCGGTAACTTCAGGAGGAGCTTAAGGCCAAAGATGTTAATACCCTCGGGTTGAAGCAACACATGGATGATCAGGACTCCGAGAAACATACTCTTCGGGAAAATCTTACATCGGCTGAGCACCAACTTCAGAGTGCGAAAGAGGAGAGCCGTAAGTATAAGGAGCTTCATACTCAGTCGGCCGCTGAATTATCCAAAATCATGTCTGAAGCTGATGCAATCATGTCTACATATCGGGCCGTTGTTGTTGCTGCCAATGCTCGGGACAAGAAGGTATATGATGCAACCGAGCTTAAGTTAACACGTGCCATCAATCAAGCTCGGCTAGAATCTCGAAGGCAAACTTTCAAGGAGGCGCACACCGAAAGCTTTGATCTTTCTGCCAAAATCGAGGAGGTGAAAGCCTTGGAAGAAGAGTCAGTGGCATTGCTCTCTACTGATGAGGATTCTTCCTGCGGCTTTGAGAGTAGGGGTGACGAAGATGAAGTCCCCGGGGAGGAAGAGGTCGCCGAAGATCAGGCTGCCGAAGGTCAAACCGTCGAAGATGTAGCTCCTGAAGAAACTTCCTTCGGTCGAGTGACCCCGATTGTAGACTAAGCTTCTTTTATTTTCTTGCTTTTGTGTAAGGGATCCATGTGAGAGTTTGGTAAGCATACTTTTGAACCATCATCTGAATATAAAGAATCTTTTGTTTCATCTTCGTTTTGTGTTAATTTTCGTTTTTTCTTTTCTTGAGGAATGAATTTTGGTGATGGTCAGCTCTATTTTGGACTTGGAATATAAAACCCTTAGGTTTTGTGTTTTTATGGATGATCGATAATAGATTGCCCCTTAAATTTCAAGACGAGTTATGAGTTTGTTTGATGTTAACTTGGGGTGAAGGAACTTTTGAGTCCGAGCTAAGCAAGGTCTCGAGCATGGTATACTTATGCCTTTAATCTATTTAAGTATTGGCCCTTAGGTTTTAAATAATCGGCCCTTAGGATCTTGTAGTTTGTCCCTTAGGCTCTTTCAAGTCGGCCCTTAGGCTCTTTTAAGTTGGCCCTTAGGCTCTTTAGGTTGGCCCTTAAGCTCGAAAATATCGTCCCTTAGGATTCTTTTATATTGGGCCAATTCGGCCTCTAAAATGGCTACAATATTTCCTCTTTATGGCTAAATACTTAGTAAAAATTTTGTTATGCCTTGGCATGTATTTATATTTGTTCGATTTTTTGATGGTTCGGCTGAATGGAACCTTGTTTGCGAATTGATGTGCAACGATAATCGAGTACCTCTTGAGGTTTTCTCGAAGGCTGAAATTTTCGAAGCATACACCCTATTTGAGGGTTGATTCTATCGAAGCCCCTTTGATTTTGCCGAGGGTAGCCTTATTTAACTGATTTTTTGAATTATTTGAAGGCCTTTAGTTTTTATGGTGGAAGTCGGACATCTCCGAAATACGTCATTTCGGCCGTAGCCTTTTTATATGATTATAGTCTTTTATATGGTCGTAGCCTTTAGTCCCCGAATGTGATGGCCTTGGCCTTAATATTGAGGGGATGCCTTTTTGAGGTGTTATAAGTTTGAGTATACCTCATTGAGGTCTTACAAGTTCGAGTATGCATAATTGAGGTCTTATAAGTTTGCGTTTTCGATGACTCAATGTGTTGATTGTCGATGGCAGTCCCCGATTATTCAGATACATTTGGGGTTTTGGCCCTTGAGCCATTTCATGTAGAAGTATAAATGTGAAACTAGTAGACTTCTTTGAGGCACAAAGTGTTTTGATATATTAATAGTGCTTCTTTGAATAATTGATACATGTGTACATATTTTTCCATTGGGGGCTCGACTGCTCTACACGGACACGGTTCATTTGACCGTTTGGCCCATTACATAATTTTCCTATCGAGGACCTCTTTGGATTGAATTATTTTCTTTGAGAATATAACCTCCGTGGGTGATGCCCCCCAGTATTCGAGGTTGATTGATTGAAAATAAGTCTTGAATACTTGTTGAATTTCCTTTAGGTAGCATATAAGGGTTGCATCGTTAAAAACCTTGCTGGTAAAACCCATTTGGGATAAAACCCGATCTAAGGGAAAAAGAGTGAAACGCATGATTTAAAACCCAAGGTCTTCGAGCTAAAGGGTGCTTCGATATCTCCAATCGAACACCTGTAAGGAATTAGTATAAGATATAAATGAAAAGGGGAGAAGTTCATACCTCAGCAATAATAACGTTTGAGCAATGATATATTCAAATTGTTTGGTAGTTTCTCGCCTTGCATTGTGATGAGTTTGTAGGATCCTTTGCCTACGACACCGAGGAAACGGTGTCCCTCCCAATTAGGCCCTAGCTTCCCTTCATTTGGGTTTCGAGTATTGAGGGTGACTTTCTATAGAACTAAGTCCTCATCTCCGATGTAGCGAAGGTTCGTTCTTCTATTTTAGTACCTTTCAATATTTTGTTTTTGAGCGGCCATTCGAACTAATGCGGCTTCACATTTTTCATCTAGTAGCTCGAGGGAAGTGTTCATGGCCTCGTTGTTCAAGTCCTCGGTGGTATGTTGAAATATAACGCTCGGTTCCCCGACCTCGGCTGGGATCAATGCCTCGGACCCATATACCACAGAAAATGGGGTATCCCCCGTGCTCGACTTAGACATTGTTCGATATGCCCATAGTACCTCGGGCAGTACTTCTCTCCATCTCCCTTTCGCATCATATAACCTCTTCTTTAAGTTTTGGATGATTGTTTTGTTTGTGGACTCGGCCTGACCATTTGCATTTGGGTGATAAGGCGTTGATAGGATTCTTTTTATTTTATGATCCTCGAGGAATTTCGTCACTTTGCTGCCGATGAACTGCTTCCCATTATCACATGTTATCTCAGCGGGTATCCCGAACCAGCATATGATGTGGTCTCATATGAAGTTGATGACCTCTTTCTCTCTTATTTTCTCGAAGGCCTGTGTTTCACCCATTTTGAGAAGTAGTCAATCATAAACAAAATAAATTTAGCTTTACCTGACGCCATTGGTAGAGGGCCAACGATGTCTATCCCCCATTTCATGAATGGCCATGGGGATATGACCGAATGGAGTTTTTCACCAGGCTGATGGATCATCTGTGCGAACCTTTGGAATTTGTCTCACCTTCGAACGAACTCCTTTGTGTCTTTTTCCATGTTGTCCCAATAATATCCTTCTTTAATCACCTATCGAACCAATGTATCGGCACCGAAGTGATTCCCAAATGCGCCTTCGTGGATTTCACGTAGTACGTAATCAATGTCCACCGGTCTCAAGCACACTGGAAGTGGTCCATCGAAGGTCCTTCTATACAATGTTCCATTTTCATCGACTGAGAATCGAGCTTTTTTGGATCGAAGAGCCCTCGATTCTTTCAGGTCCGAGGGGAGCTTCCCGTGCTTCAAGTAGTCGATGTACTTATTCCTCCAATCCCATGTTAGACTTGTCGAGTTGATTTCCGCATGGCCTTCTTTGACCAATGGCTTCGATAATTGGACGACAGTCCCTGGGACAATATCATCTTCTTCGATCGATGACCCCAGATTTGCAAGCGCATCGGCCTCGCTGTTCTTTTCTCGATGTACATGGACCAATGTCCACTCTTTGAAGCGATGCAACATCACTTGAAGTTTGTCTAACAATCTTTGAATTCTATCCTCTCGAACCTCAGAGGTTCGATTCACTTGGTTAACTACCAAAAGGCATTCACATTTGTCCTCGATGACCTCTGCTCCTAGGCTCTTGTCCAATTCGAGACCTGCAATCATGGCCTCATACTCGGCATCATTGTTAGTGAATTTCAAAGTTTTTATAGATTGTCTAATGATGCTGCCCGTAGGCGGTTTTAAGACTATACCGATCCCGGAGCCTTTCACATTTGAAGCGCCGTTTGTGAAGAGGGTCCACACCCCCGATGGTGTGCGCGTCTTTAGCAAGAGTTCTTTTTCCACTTCGGGCATGAGGGCAGGCATAAAATTGGCCACGAAGTCTGCTAAAATTTGATACTTGATAGCCGTTCGGGGTTGATATTTGATATCATATCCTCCGAGTTCGATGGCCCATTTGGCCAATCAGCCTGATAGTTCGGGCTTATGCAGAATGTTTCAAAGTGGATATGTAGTTAATACACATATAGGATGACATTGAAAATGTGGTTTCAACTTCCTAGATGCAAGTATTAATGCAAGAGCTATTTTTTCTAAATACGGATACCTGGTTTCAACATCTCCTTGGGTCCGACTTACATAATAGACAAGAAATTGCGTACCTTGATCTTCATGAACCATCACGCCACTTCCCTCTACCTCAGACAAGGCCAAATACAAATATATTGTTTCATCCTATATCAGAGTATGAAGCAAGGACGGGCTCGAGAGATACCTTCCAAGGCTTGTTGACACTCTGGGGTCCATGCAAAATTGTTTTCCTTCTTGAGTAGGGAGAAGAAATGATGGCTCCGATCTGAAGACCTCGAAATAAATAGGCCTAGGGCAGCTATCCTTCCAGTTATCCATTCTACGACTTTCACATTGTTTACGACGGTGATTTCCTCGATGACTTTGATTTTATCGGGGTTAATCTCGATCCCCATGTTCAACCCCATGAACCCTATAAACGTGCCCGAGCAAACTCCAAAAGTGCACTTCTCGGGGTTGAGTATCATGTTGTACTTCCTTAGGATACCGAACGTTGCCTGCCAATGGGTCAAATGGTCCTCTGCTCGCAGGGACTTAACTAGAATATCATCAGTATAAACTTCCATATATTTGCCTATTTGGTGTTCGAACATTTTATTGACTAAACTTTGATATGTAGCTCATGCATTTTTTAGCCCGAAGGGCATTACATTATAGCAATATATACCATACGTCGTGATAAACAAAGTCTTTTACTGGTCCTCCAGGTTCATTTGAATTTGATTGTACCCGGAGTAGGCGTCGAGAAAAGTAAGGATCTCGTGGCCAGCCGTACCATCAATTAGAGGGTCGATGTTGGGTAGTGGGAAGGAATCTTTAGGGCATGCTTTGTCAAATATTCATAGTTTACACACATTCTAAGTTTGTTTCCCTTTTTAGGGACTACCACTACGTTAGCTAGCCATTTGGGATATTTTACTTCCCTAATGGATCCTATTTTTAGAAGTTTGGTTACCTCGTCTTTGATGAATGCATGTTTTACCTCGGACTGAGGTCTCCTATTTTGTTTCACCGGTTTAAATCTGGGATCGACACTTAGTCTATGGGCAGTTATCTCCGGTGGGATCCTTGTCATATCTAAGTGGGACCAAGCAAAGCAATAAATGTTATCAATAAGGAATTGAATGATTTTTTCCCTAAGTTCGGGGGTTAACCCCGTTCCCAGGCATACCTTTTGTTCTGGCAGGTGCTTGATCAATACCACCTGCTCGAGCTCCTCGACTGTGGACTTCGTCGCATCTGACTCTTCGGGTGTGACGAAGGCTCGAGGAGTAAGGAAATCTTCTTGTTCACCCTCGATCACATGATCCTCGATCACATGTTCCTCGGGCTCAGCCGAGGATATGGGCTGTGATTGCTATTTGGCTACCTGTTTGTCCTTCGAATTTTCTGATGTGGGGGGAGTCGGTACTGGTGCTGAGTCGTGTACTGCAAAAATTTCCTTAGATGCATGCTGCTCTCCGTATATTGCTTTTACGCCATCCTTTGTTAGGAACTTCATCATTAGATGAAGGGTCGATGACACTACCCTCATGCTATGGATCCATGGCCCTCCAAGCAAAGCATTATACCTCATGTCACCTTCGATGACATGAAACTTGGTGTCTTGTATGGTTTCGGCCACGTTGACGAGGAGGATGATTTCGCCTTTCGTCATTTAAGTTGCAATGTTGAAGCCATTCAAGAATCGAGATGCTGGTATGATTTGGTCGAGCAGCCCGAGCTGTTCCACGACTCTTGACCTGATTTTGTTAGCCGAACCACCTGGATCCACGAGAACACGTTTAACTTGAACTTTATTTAGAAGGATAGAGATTACCAGTGCGTCTTTGTGAGGTTGAGATAAAGCCTCGATGTCCTCATCGCTGAATGTGAGAGTATCATCGAGTATGTAGTGCCGAGATCGCTTTTCCCTGGTGATAGATACTTTGGTACGCTTGAATATGGGTCCCTGTGGGACGTGGACTCCGCCGATAATCATATGAATGATATGTTTTGGCTCCTCCGGTTCATTCTTCCTATTTGTGTTTCTTTCTCGGAAGTGGTTCTTGGCACAGTTTATGAGAAACTCTTGAAGATGCCCTTCGTTGAACAATCGGGGTACCTCCTCTCTAAGCTTCTTGCAGTCCTAGGTCCTATGACCATGAGTACCATGGTACTTCCACATCAAGTTGGGGTTCCTCTGTGAAGGATCTGTTTGAATAGGCTTGGGCCACCTGGTATCTCTTACTTTTCCAATGGCCGAGACGATGCTTGAGGCATCGATGTTAAAGTTATATTCTGATAATCGGGGTGCCTCCACCAGCCCCGAGTGCCTATTGAACCCGGTCTTGCTCATGAGTCCTTGGGAATTCTGGCCTCGATCTGCTCTTCGATCGTTTCGAGGTATGTTGCGCATCGAAGTGTTCCTTATGCCTTCGACGTATGACTGATATCTTTCCTTGTTTGACCTTGGCTCCCTTTCTGCATTTCTCGACTCCTTTGCTAGTAACCTTCTTGGATAAACTGAGCCCGATGGGGCTCCCAACTGGTCGTCCTCGACCCTAATTTTTTACTAGTACCTGTTATGAACATCCGCCCAAGTCACGACGGGGTACTCTATCAAGTTCTGCTTCAACTGCCTCTAAGCTATCAAACTTTGTACATTTAGCCCCTTTGAATGCTTGTACGACCCAGTCATCGGAGACTAGTGGTAACTACATTCACTCCAACTGGAAACGGGAGACGAACTCCCTCAACATCTCGTTCTCTCTTTGCTTGATTTTGAATAAATCGGACTTCCTTGTTGCAACCTTTATGGAACCAACATGTGCCTTTACAAATGAGTCTGCCAACATGGCAGACGAATCTATAGAGTTCGGGGGAAGGTTATGGTACCACATCATGGCCCCCTTGGACAAGGTTTCCACAAATTTCTTCAGCAGGACAGACTCGATCTCGTCGTCCCTCAAATCATTTCCTTTTATACCACAAGTATATGTGGTGATGTACAAACTTCTTCAAATCAGTCCCTTTAAAACCGGAGGAGCTCCCGATATCTGGTCGACCCTTCTAGTTGTAGGTTTCTACTTTCTTATCGTTGTCCTCTATCTTCTTTTCTCCCGACTCGACCCTCTTAGTGAGTTCCTCGAGCATCTTAATGATGGTGGGATCAGTTCCTAACCCATTATTGCTTGATCTCTCTAGAGCTGGCTCAACTCGGTGAGCTGTTTCTGGTCGTGCTATGCTCGGAGTCTTTTGCTGACTCTGTAACGGAGCGATAGCAACTTGTTGTGCTTGCAACATTTCAAAGATTACTTGTAGGCTGACTTCTCTTTCTTCTCGATCATGTGTTCTTTGTGCGTTAGGTTGGTCCCCTCCGCGTACACTTCCTTCAATATCAGTGCCCAAGTCGACATGCAAAGCAATGTGAGAACCAACATCGACTGGGTGTGGTGCTAGTGCTACCCCAGGGTTAAGCGGTGGCACACTGGTTCCCGAAGCTGTTGCACTGTTTTCTCCATGGAATCCAAGACCGTTGTTTCCGTGCTCGGATGCGTTTGCAGTGTTAGAAATTTTTTAGCCTGAAATCAAAGAATCTTTGACAAGGAAAAGTGTGAAGAATAACGTGTGTTATCAGAAAACTAGCATTAAAATTATCACTATTATCTTTAGCCCCACGGTGGGCGCCAAACTATTTACCTCGAAAATGGTTTTAACAATAATATTTGATTTGTGGTTCTAAAAATATGTGAATTATTTTAATATTAGAAAATACACAAGAAATATTAAGTGTAAGTGAGAAGAAATGATAAACCAAACCAGTGTTGTTAGTACAACAAGGACCTCGAGCTTGACATTGGAGGGCCTCAAGGTGAGCTAAGAGTAGTAAGGCATGAAAAATAAAGTAAGAGCAATAAAGCTGAAGAACAATCTTGAGCACATTAAATGAGAAAAGCACAGTAGAATGTTCTATTGCGGTGAATGATGATCCGTACAAATGATTGAAGTCCCTTTTATATAGGAGGGGAATATACCTTTTTATTTACAATAAAAAATCCTATTGGTACAGCTGTATAACCGTCTAGTACGGATTTGTACGAACAAATCCTGAAATTTACACCTTGACCTATATGCCCTTGAGAAATTCCCGCTCTTTCTTGAGTGCCATCGAAACAATACTGCCTCGAGGTAGACCGTGTCGTGCCTTCGAAGTGCTCTCTCGAGGTGTGCATTTTGAGATCGGGTTCGAACTATACTTCGAGTCGCCCGAGCTCAGGCTCGGGGTATAATTGAGACTTTGAAATCGGGCTCTCCGATTTCAACCGTATATAGTTTGATCATAAGCTATTCTCACGATTATGTGTATGTTTTCCTCTAAGTAGCTGTCTTGAAGCTGGCTTGGTTTCCTCTAGTTCTAGTTCCCGATAATTTAGACTTACTAAGCGTAAAATCAATGTTTGTTACTGTTGTGTTCTTATATAACCTTAGTGAGGCACTAGGCCTCTGTTGAATACCAATAAGTGATTACATGTATGAATGTTTATCTTTGCTGGAACTCTAACTATTATCTTAGGTAACTAAGGCCTCATTTGTTTGCACTTAATGAGGGTCTGAATATGAATGAACCAGATGTTAGCCCATTAAG
>ML300609.1:0-41848 GCA_005239495.1 Nicotiana undulata | reverse complement strand
CAAGACTTATTTAATCAAATCTTAAGAACTTAAAATTCTAGAATTCATTTCCAATACGCCGAAACGGCCTAAACTGCTCGGAATGACATCAAACTTTGCAGATAAGTTATACATGACATCATGGTACTATTCCCGATCTCAGAATCTCACTCGGACCTCGGGAACATAACATCCCTTTCCAAGCCACATTTCAAATTCTTTAAAACCTCAAAGCCTCATTTTTGATCCGAAACCACTCAATTCACGCCCGTTTTACACCAAATTTTACAAATAAGACAAATAATATATAATAAACCTGTTCCGGGCTCCGGAACCATAATACGGACCTGGTAACAAGGTTTTCACATAATTATTCATTTTCACAATCCTTTATTATTTTCAGAAAACAATTTCTTTTTAAAAATTCATTTCTCGGGCTTGGGACCTCGGAATTCGTTTCCGAGCATATGCCCAAGTCCCATATTTTCCTACGGACCCTCCGGGACCGTCGAATCGCGGGTCCAGGTCCGTTTACCAGAAATGTTAACCAAAGTCAACTATATTCATTTGTTAATTATCAAAACTCATTTTCATTAAATTTTACATAATAGCTCCCCGGCTACACGCCCGGGCTGCGAACGCATATCGAGGTGAGACTAACGGAGGCTCTCGGAGTCTCGGAACATAGATATAGCTTAAATTACATAAGATGACCGTTTAGGTCATCACACACTCGGAGACTCTCCGAATGCCCCAGATCCCCTAGCACTGTATCCCGGTCCTCCTCCCCATTCATATATCTTGAATTTTTTTTCAATTTATTGAAGAGTATAAGTAACAAAATTGTAATTCAAGAAAAACAATAGAATTTAGATAGATTTCAATGTATGAATGTCCAATGTACTTATAAGTTCATAAAATAATATCATTTCATAAGATACTCACACCAACCAGGCCAAATCAATACTCAAAATAGCTTTTACTTTAAAATTAACCTTCGTCCGGCTCAAATCTAGCCAAAAAGTACTTAATAGTATCAAACACTGCAAAAGAAGCCAATTCCAATTAATACAGGTATGATCTTTTTACAATTCCCCAAAAGTCAACCCCGGGCTCCCCCGCCCCGAGTTGAAGAGTATGTCTCGACTACCCATAGTCCCGACGAGTTCATATATGTGTTTTGCTTTCAAAACACAAGTCAAATTCAACTCTAAAATCCCAATTTTTTTCTTCAAAATATAGTAAAAATCTCCAAAAAAATTCTCTTCAAATCTCATGAATTTGATGTTGAATATAGTAAATAATCATGTAATATAATTGAAAATTGGTAAAAAACACTTACCCAATAGCTTGGTATGAAAATCACTCCACAAAATTGCCTCGCACCTAGTCTAGAGCTCAAAAGATAATAAAATGAGACTAAATCCCGAAATACTCGACTATAAACAAGTTGCAGATGTTGCATTTGCGACATAGGGTTCGCAAATGCGACGCCTGCAAATGCGGACAAAGCATCGCAAATGCAACCCCTGACAGACCTAGCGAAGATTGCAATTGCGATCAAAAGCCTCGCAAATGCGACGTCACTGCAGTAGCAAAAAGACATTGCAAATGCGGGCAACCCTAGAATCGCAAATCGATCCAATATCGCATGTGCGATTAATTCCCAACTTCCCCAAGTTCGCAAAAGTGAGAAGACAAGTTCTAAACCTAGCGTCTGAATCCTATCATACCAACTCCGAATGATATCAAATTTTGCAGACAAGTTCTAAACAGCAAAACAGACCTATTATAAGTCCCAAAACCAAATTCCGAATCGGACAGACATAAAGCCAAACCCGAGTCAAACTTAGGAAAATTCCAAACCTTTAAATTGCACTCTCGGCATAACAAGCCAAATCAGCCTAGGGATATCCAAATTCAATTCCGGGCATATTTCCAAGTCCAAATTCATCGTACAAACCTAATGAAAACATCAAAACTCTAATCCGAGATTAAATATGTAACAAAATCAAACTTGATCAACTCTTCCAACTTAAAGCTTCTAAAATGAGAATCATTCATCCAAATCTATCCTGAACCACTTGAAAATCAAAACCAACGATACGCACAAGTCATAAGACACCATGTAAAGCTATTCGTGACCTTAGACCTCCGATCAAAGGGCAACTGCTCAAAATGATCATTTGGGTCATTACATTCCCCCCTCCCTACACACACACTTAAATATATGTTCGTCCTCGAACGCGCCAAGAGTCCTCCCAAGCCATCAAATCACCGTATAACCTCCTCGTTCACTTACCGTGGGTGATCCACATCATCCTAACCATATAAGCCTGACAACACAACCTAGCTGAAGTTCCTTACTGCATCCTAGCCCATAAACCTTAGAGTCAAATTTCTAATAGTTGGAACCATTACAAGATCCAATTTCACATCTATATATTGTATGCCAAATCAAGTCGTAGTCCTAATCCAGATTTTAATCACATGATATACCACATATTTCAAGATGGTTAATGCCATACCAAGAAAGTAATTCCGCATCAAACCTATACTACTCATTTAATGTAGCAGGTTACCATGTTGTCATTCTGGGTTCATACACGAATTTCGATGCCGACTCAGATCAATACACGTGGCTACAAGCTAACTTGGCGAAAGTCGATAGGGTAGAAACGCTGTGGATTTTTGTGCTTATTCATGCACCATGGTACAACTATAATGTAGCTCATAAAGGAGAAGGTGAAATTATGAGGAAGTCTATGGAAGAAGTGTTGTACAAGGCTATAGTAGATATGGTCTTTGCAGGGCATGTTCATGCATATGAACATTTTGTAAGTACTAAGCTTCTTCTTAGTTTATCATAATTACTACCACCGTCCCAATCACTACTAAAAAACAGAATTTAGCGACATCCAAATTCTGCAGCTAAATCAAAATATTCGTCGCTAGTCCTATTTAGCGATAGATTGTCAAGAAATTCTGTTTGCTACGAGTGATTTAGCAACCGACCAACGACGAAGTTCGTGGCTAATTCCAGTTCGTATCAAAAAATGGTGTTTGGCGTACTTTACAAAAGAAAGAAAGACTTTTAAAACTTGTATCCTATTAAGGGTATAATGACTATTTTAAAGTTAAATTATTATTAAATATAGAAATGTGTCATTCTTTTTTAAAATGACTAAAGAAGAAAGTGTCACATAAATTGAGACGAAGGAAGTAATATTTTTCTTGGAGTGTAGTTAGAGTTAAATAGTTAACCTAATTGTTTTTGAAATTAATAGTTACATGTAGTTATAAGAGTTGACCAAGGTTTGTGTAAACAACCTTATATTCATGTTTTGATTGTTCCAATAGGTTCATACGAAGATTTTAGACTTAGGCATATGTTCGGATTCATATTTGGAGGTTGCTAGGTTTATTTAGCTCTAATCATCGAATGTTTGAAATTTGAAGGTTTGGAAAGTTCACAAGTTTGATCGGCAGTTGAATTTGATAATAACTTATTTGAATTGTTGTTCCATAAATTGGAATAAGTGCGTTTTGTCATTTGGAACTTGTGCTCAATGTTTAAGTTTATTCCAAATTGGTTAGGCTTGAATCAGATTCTTGGTTTGAAGTTGGAAGTTTAAAAACTTAACAAAATGATCTTGATCAACGATTCTTGGTTTTAATGTTAATTTTGGTGTTTTGAGCCCTTGGATAGGTTTGGGGGAAGTATTAGGACTTGTTGGTATGATTGGACAGGGTACCGGGGGCTCGAGGGTGCTTCAAAGAGGATTTGGACCATTTTGAGGTTGGTTGGCAGTGTTGGTTATGGTGTTCGCACCTGCGAGGTATGATGCGCAGGTGCGAGTCCGCAAGAGTATACAGGTGGCCACACAAGTAGAGTTTGGCTGGTAGCTGGGTTTCGCATGTGCGGAGAATTAGGCACAAAAGCTCTTGCGCACCTGCGATGTCTTTTCACATGTGCGATTCACCAGACGCAAGGATGGTTTCACTTAAGTGGATGTCAGGGGACTTAATTGAGCTGACAGATGCGAGCATTTGTCCGCAGAAGCAGCGTCACAAAAGAGATAGTCTTGTCCGCTTGATCAGAAATCGCTAGGCAGTGTTATAATTCGAGGGTTTAGCTCATTTTTCATTATTTGGAGATTTGGAGCTCGGCTAACGACAATTTATAGAGGTATTTTCACTACACTTTAATCTCTACATGATTTTGATGTTAGATCTTGATTCTCCATTGTTTTGTGCACTTGGAATATGGATTTGAAGGGGAGAAAAATTAGGGGGGGGGGGGGGGGGGGGGGGTTACTAGATTTTGGAGAGTAATTATTTGGGATTTGAATTTCGATTTGAATTCAGGTGTGGGTGAAACTCATATATTTGGACTCGTGTTGGAATGGGTAATCATGATTTGTGACTTTTGTTAGGTTTCGGGATGCGGGATCGAGTTGATTTTTTAGTTAACTTTGTATGTTTGTATAAAGATCGAAGCTTTATTATTTGGTGTTGTTTCTTATGGCTTTATTTGAGGTTATTGAGTTATTTTTTTTGGCAAGATTTGAGCCATTCGGAGGCCGATTCGCGTGGAAAGGCTTTGTTGGAATATTGACTTGACTCATTCGAGGTAAGTATCTTGCCTAAACTTGGTTGAGGCACTAGGTGTTGATACTCATTTTTGTCCCTTTGTATTTAAAAATAACTTCTACAAGTTTCCTAGTCGTTAATAGTAAAATATAGTATTTTGTACATTTTTAACGTTAATGATATTTATTGATAATATTCTTATTTTAAAAAATATAGTATTTTTGATCATTTTATGAAATTAGTTATATACTATCACTTTTGTGCATTTTTCTAAACTTCAAAATAATTTATTGGTATTGGTCCTATTTTTCGAATATTAGGATTTTCTATCAATTTATTGTCCTTTAATAAAAATTATAATTGTTACTACAATATTATTATAGTTGTTGGCGTTTTCAAATAAATACTACAAGTCATAAATTCCAATTAAATGATTATTTTTAATTTATAATGCAGTCTATTAATTACATGGAAGCCAGTATAATTTATTCTTTAGTGAGAACCTAAAACTAGTCAATACTAGAAGTCTTGTCAACCTTTAGGTGATTAGTTGGGGCTTTTATTTTTTTGTTAAATATATTTTGTCTTTTGGTTAATAAGGGTAGACAACTTATTTTACAATAACCATAGGAAAAAAAGAGGACAAGGGGGATAATGGGGATTAATCTATTATTCAATGGGTAAAAGAGGGGGCCTATTTATAATATTTAAGAGTTGTGGGGAGGAAATTCACCAAGGAAGAGATCAGATTTTTAAAAGGCAAAAAAAAACTAATTCATTTTTACACTCCTCATTCTCCTCAACTCTGCCGCCACATCCCCTTATATCCTTTATCTCCCATCTCTCATTTCTCTTTCTCTCCTGTTATAGCCGCCGCCGGCAAACTTTCCAGCCACCAGTCGGTTACCATCCTCCCATTTATTCTCTTCTATCTTCTCATTCTCCCTTCGCTTCTTGTCCTACCTCTTTCCCCTTCCCTTTTCCATTGACCGGTGACGACAGAAGCTCCACTAACAGAGAAGCCCATCGGTCAGTCATCCTTCAATTCACCAGCGACCCCACTGCCTCCTCCTCTGCCCATCTACGTTCAAACACCAGTGGGATGGAGTCTCGGCGGATCTGGAAGATCTAACCGGTGAAGACTCAAATTCGGCGGACAACCGCCACGTAGCCATATCGGGAAATTAGTCATTTGGTTGGTATTTGTCAATTGTTTTCATCGGATTGTGGTTAAAATCTTCCCAAAAAATGAAAGTCCGACGAACCATGGTTTGGTTATTATTTTTTTATCGTATTTTTTGTGACTTCATGTAAGGCCCCGTAAAATTTCGCCAAGGAATTTAAATTTGTGTGGTGCTGAGGTTGGGTAATATGTACGCAGGTAGTAGTTACAGACTTTTTGTGATGACCCAAAAGGTCATCCCGTGTATTTCTAGCTAAATATGTGTTCCAAAGTCCCGAAAACCTCCTTCTATCTCACCTCGATATGCGTGAGTAGCCCGGGTGTGTAGCCGGGAAGCCTTGGTGTGAAAAACTGATAAAAATGATGTTTTTGTATTGAAATATGAATAAGGTTGACTTTGGCAAACTTTTTTGGTAAACGGACCCGGACCCGTGATTTCACGGTCCCGGAAGGTCTGTAGGAAAATACAAGACTTGGGCGTATGCCTGGAATCGAATTCCGAGGTCCCAAGTCCGAGAAATGAATTTTTAAAAGAAATTATTTTCTGAAAAATATTAAGGTTTTTGAAAGTGAAATGTTATGTGAAACCTGTAGTATCGGGCTCGTATCTTGGTTCTGGAGCCCGGTACAGGTTCAATATGATTTATATGTGTTGTCTGTGAAGTTTGGTAAGAAACGAGATTTAATTGACGTGATTCGGACCTTAAATGCAAAACTTGAAGTTTAAAGAAGTTTTGAGAAATTTCATTAATTTTGAGGTTTAATTCGATGTTTATGATGTTATTTTGGTTATTTGATTACTCGAATAAGTCCGTAGGATATTTTTTAGGTTGTGTGCATATTTGGTTTTGAGCCCCGAGGGCTCGGGTGAGTTTCGAGTAGGTGTCGGGGTGTTTTGGAACTCAAAAATCTGGTTTTTCTGCATTTTCTGGTGTCTGAGATTTTTTTGCTATGCGAACGCATAGCTTTGGCCGCGAACGCATAACTTTGACCGCGAATGCATAGCACAGGGCCTGGGGAGGGGTCGTTGACTCTATGCGAACGCACTCAAGGGAGTGCGAACGCACAGACTAGTGTGGGGTCTGGGGGTCTGGGTAGCAATACACTATGCNGGGGGCAAGCGGTGGGAGGGGGGGGGGGGGGGGGGGGGGGGGGGGTTGCGAAGCTTATGCGAACGCACCTATTTGGACGCGATCGCAATGGGTAAGTTAGAATAGCCTGTGAGAACGCGGAGCACGTGCCGCGAATGCACTGAGTTAAATCGGCAGTTATTTTAAAGTCCCAAAAATAGAATGTATTACGGGAATTCCACCATTTTTCTCAAACTTCTTCTTCTCCACACCTCCTTGGGCAATTTTTGAAGAACTTCTTCACCATAGCTTCATAGGTAAGTAATCCTAACCTCGTTTTTTTCCATTTTTATCAACACACATTAGATTCTAGGCCTAAAAATATGAGATTAAGGGTAGAAAATTAGGGATTTGGGTAGAGTTAAGGCTTTTTTATTATTTGGGAATTCGACCTCGTTTTGAGGTCGGATTTCAAAACAAATTATATATTCGGGCTCGTGGGTGAATGGGTGATCGGGTTTTGGTCCGAACATCGTGTTTTGACCTAGCGGGTCCGGGGTCGAATTTTGGGTTTTCGGGAAGAATGTTGGGAAATCTGTAATTAAGCATTGAAATTGAATTGTTTAGCCTTTATTGATGTTATTGAGTCGATTATGTCTAGATACGATCGATTTGGAGTCGGGTTCAAAAGGCGGTGCTAGAGGCTTGATTTGATCATGGAAGTCGAGGTAAGTGTTTGGCGTAACCTTAGTTTGAGGGAATAAGTGTTGAGTCTTACTTGCTACGTGTTTATTCCATGTCCAATGTATAGGTGAGGTGACGAGTACCTATATGTTGTGGTCAAGCATGCCCGTGAGTCGAATATGAGTAATTATGTGATTTTCATTGAAGTTTACTGTGTCTATGGATTTGATATCATTTGGTAGTTATTCATTTGATGGAAATTCTCAGTAGTGAGTACTGTTGAGTAATTGTTCGGCTGAGGAATATGTTGGTAAGTTGTATACCTGTGTAGGTTGGTTATAGCTGTGTCCCTTGCCGGGACGGTATTACTCTTGTTGATTATTCTTGTGTATTTAAGGTTTCTTATTGTTGATTTTCCTATCAATTGTTGTTTTATGTTGTTTATGCACGAGGGGATATTCCGTGCCATGTTTATGTTTATTTATGCACGAGGGGACATTCCGTGCCGTGTTGTTGATTATTTATGCACGAGGGGACATTCTGTGTCGTGTTGTTGATATTTACGCACTAGGGGACATTCTGTGTCGTGTTGTTGATATTTATGCACGAGGGGACATTTTGTGTCGTGCTGTTGATATTTATGCACGAGGGGACATTCCGTGCCGTGTTGTTGATATTTATGCACGAGGGGACACTCCGTGCCGTGTTGTGATATTTATGCACGAGGGGACATTCTGTGCCGTGTTTTATGATATTTAGCACGAGGAAACATGTCGTGCCGTTTCTGTTTACTTATTTGTTCAGAGTAGTTAATTGTTGCTGCTATTTAATTATTTCAATTGTTGTCTTGTCCCGTCATTTCAGTAGTTGTTACCCCTTTCTCCCCAGCATGTTTTCCCTGTTTTGTAATCAATTGTTTACTTCATGTTATTATTCCTGCTATATATTATTATTGAATTGCACAGGTATTTGTTATTTGTCGTGTCCTAGTCTCGTCACTACTTCGCCGAGGTTAGGCTCGACGCTTACTCAGTACATGGGGTCGGTTGTACTGATGCTACACCTGCACTTCTTTATATTGTACAGATCACGGTACCGGACCTTGTGGACACTGATCGAGGGAGTATCCTTCAGTCCACCGGAGACACAAAGGTAGTCCTGCAAGCGTCCGCAGGCCTTGGCGTCACCTACTATCTCATTTCTTCTCTTTCTGTCTTTTCTTTGTATTTCTGAGACAGTTGTATTTGTTTATTCAGACCTTTGTTTTTAGCATTCTTAGACAGTCTGTGAAGTTGTCATACCAGTTCTGGGGGTTTTTATTAAGGATTTTGTAATGCTATTTACCCGAGTTGTTAGATTTCATATCTTCCGCACTTTTATTCATATTTTCTCGTATATCACTTTTCTTTAAATGCCTAATAATAAGGAAATAAGGATATTGACTGGAACGTTGGCTTGTCTAGCGGGCTCAATGTTAGACGCCATCACGGTCCCGACGATGGGATTTCGGGTCGTGACAAGTTGGTATCAGAGCACTAGGTTGCCTAGGTCTCACAATTCACGGACACACTTGGTAGTGTCTGAGGGATCGGTACGGAGACGTCTGTACTTATCCCCCAGAGGCTGCAAAGTTAGGAATAACTTCACATCTATTCTTCTCTATTGTGCGATTTGAATTCTAAATGCTAATTGAGTTTCTATTCTATTCTCTCGCAGATGGCAAAAACGCGTGCTTCCTCATCTACCGATCAGCAGCCCGATCCTCCAGTTGCAGCTCCTACGAGGGGCCGAGGACGAAGACGAGGCCGAGGTCGTGCTAGAGGCCAAGGCAAGGGCAGGGCTCAGCCTAGAGTAGCAGCCTCAGTAGAGGACCCACAAGTAGATTTTGCTAGTGAGGTTCCTGCCCAGATGGTTCCGGTCGGACCAGCTCAGGTCCCGGAGGGGTTCATTGCCTCCCCGGTACTTCAGGACGCTCTGGTCCGCTTAGTGGGCCTTATGGAGAGCGTGGATCAAGCCGGTCTACTTCCTACAGCACCAGTCGTCTCTCAGGCTGGGGGAGGGGCCCAGACTCCTGCCACCCGCACACCAGAGCAGTTAGCTACTCAGTTCCAGACTCCAGCACCTCAGCCAACTGGAGTAGCTCAGCCAGGTATTGTGGCACAGATAGTTGAGAGAGCAGCCATGTCTGCTGATGCTTTATAGAGATTGGATCGGTTCACCAAGCTATTTCCTACTACTTTTATTGGTGCACCATCAGAGGACCCCCAGGATTTCCTAGACAGTTGCTATGAGGTTCTTCGGAACATGGGGATTGTGGAGACCAACGGGGTCGATTTTGCTACATTCCGTCTTTCTGGTACCGCCAAGACTTGGTGGAAGGATTTTTGCTTGACCAGGCCAGTTGGATCTTCGCCTTAGTCTTGGGCTCAGTTCTCCGAGTTGTTCATGGAGAAGTTTCTACCAGTTTCCAGAGAGAGGATCTTCGGAGGCAGTTTGAGCGTCTCCAGCAGGGCTCTATGACAGTTACACAATACGAGACCATGTTTATCACTTTGTCCAGACATGCTATTATGATACTCCCCACGGATCGAGAGAGGGTGAGGAGGTTTATTGAGGGGCTAGCTCAGCCTATTAGACTCTAGATGGCCAGAGAGACAGGTAGTGATATTTCATTTCAGGAGGCGGCCAATGTGGCCATGCGTATTGAGATGGTCTTATCCCAGGGCAGTGGTCAGGGGTCTGTCAAGAGACCTCGTTATTTTGGTCGATTCGGTGGCGCCTCCTCTGGAGGCAGAGATTCTTTTGGCAGAGGTCATCCTCCTCGACCATTCCAGTCGGCACTTCAGGTATCCCGCAGTGCACCATCAGCTCCTATCAGTGCACCGCCGCTTCAGAACTTCCAGGGTGGTTATTCTGGTCGACTGGGACAGCTTCAGGGTCAACTGGGACAGCTTTAGGGTCAGCAGTCGCAGCAGCAGAAGTCTTGCTATACTTGCGGTGGTATGGGAACATTTCCAGGTGTTGCCCTCGAGCTTCTAGTGGTTCTCAGTATCAAGGTTCCCGTGCTATGATTTCCGCACCATGTGCACCCCTACCCCCTCAGCCAGCTAGGGGTGGAGGTCGAGGTGCCATAGGTGGAGGCCAGACTGTTAGAGGTAAAGGACAGGCTATGAGGGGTAGAGGTCAGCCCGCAGTAGGTCGACCCAGAGATGTTCAGATTGGTGGGGCTCAGCCTCGATGCTATGCTATTCCCGCCAGACCTGAGGCTGAGTCCTCTGATGCAGTTATTACAGGTATGGTTTCAGTTTTCAGCAGAGATTCTTTGGTTTTGTTTGATTCGGGGTCTACATTTTCCTACGTGTCCTCATATTTTGCTCCTTGTCTGATTATGCCCCGTGATTCCCTGTGTACTCCGGTATATGTGTCTACACCGGTGGGTGATTCTATTGTGGTAGATCGAGTCTACCGTTCCTGCTTAGTGGTTATTGGTGGTCTGGAGACTCATGTAGATCTTCTACTTCTTGATATGGTTGATTTCGATGTCATTTTATGGATGGATTAGTTATCTCCCTATCATGCTATTCTGGATTTTCATGCCAAGACTATGACCTTGGCCTTACCGGGAATACCTCGATTGGAGTGGAGGGACTCCTAGTCATTCTTCCGGTAGAGTTATCTCATATATGAAGGCTCAACACATGGTCGAGATGGGTTGTTTAGCCTATTTGGCTTATGTTCATGATTCTAGTGTCGAGGTTCCTTCTATGGAGTTTGTGCCCATTGTTCGTGAGTTTCTAGAGGTATTCCCTTATGACCTGCCGGGTATGCCACCCGATAGGGATATTGACTTTTGCATTGATTTGGCTTCGTGCACTCAGCCCATTTCTACCCTGCCATATCCTATGGCCCCGCCAGAGCTAAAGGAGTTGAAGGATCAGTTACAGGATTTGCTAGCCAAAGGCTTTATTAGGCCTAGTGTTTCACATAGGGGTGCGCCAGTGCTGTTTGTTAAGAAGAAAGATGGCACCATGAGAATGTGTATTGACTACCGGTAATTGAACAAGGTTACTATCAAGAATAAGTATCCCTTGCCAAGGATTGATAATTTATTCGACCAGCTTCAAGGTGCCACAGTGTTTTCCAAGATTGACTTGATATATGGCACCAATCAGTTGAGGGTTAGGGCGCCTGATGTCCCTAAGACAGCCTTTCACACTCGGTATGGGCATTATGAGTTCTTGGTGATGTCCTTTGGTTTGACAAATGCCCCAGCTGCTTTTATGCATTTGATGAACTAAGTGTTCAAACCCTATTTGGATTCGTTTGTTATAGTCTTCATTGATGATATATTTATATACTCCCGCAGCCGGGAGGAGCATGAGCAGCACGTTCGAGTCGTCCTCCATACTCTGAAGGACAGTCAGTTGTATGCCAAATTTTCGAAGTGTGAGTTCTGGTTGAGTTCGGTTGCATTTCTGGGTCATGTGGTGTTGGTAGAGGGTATTCAGGTGGATCCCAAGAAGATTTTAGTAGTCAGAGATTCGGCTAGACCCACCTCAGCTATAGAGATTCGGAGCTTTTTGGGCTTAGCGGGTTATTATCGCCAGTTTATGGAGGGCTTTTCATCTATTGCAGCCCCGATGACCAGGTTGACTCATAAGGGTGCCCAGTTCAGGTGGTCTGATGAGTGTGAGGCGAGCTTTCAGAAGCTCAAGACAACCTTGACCACGGCACCGGTGTTAGTTTTGCCCACAGGTTCAGGGCCATATACCGTGTATTGTGATGCTTCACGAGTAGGACTTGGTGCAGTGTTGATGCAGGATGGAAAGGTTATAGCCTATGCTTCTCGTCAGTTGAAGGTTCATGAGAAGAACTATCCAGTTCATGATTTAGAGTTAGCAGCCATTGTGCATGCCTTGAAGATTTGGAGGCATTATCTGTATGGTATGTCTTGCGAGGTGTTCACGGATCACAAGAGTATGCAGTACCTGTTCAAGCAGAGAGAGTTGAATATGATGCAAAGAAGATGGTTAGAGTTGTTTAAATATTATGACATTACCATTATTTATCATCCGGTAAAGGCCAATGTGGTGGCCGATGCTTTGAGCTGGAAGTCAGCCAGCATGGGTAGTCTTGCTTATATTCCGGTCGGAGAGCGATGTAACGACCCAATCGGTCGTTCTGTAGGTCCTGCATTATAATTACTATTATTAACTTTTCATAGGTTGGTTATACTGTTATTGATGTGCTAGAGTTGGCAGGCTTAGAGTCACAATGGCTGTAATGAGAATTTAGTCACTTAGCCTTTAAAAATAGCCTTAAAGTTGGAAAAGTCAACTAAGAGTTGACTTATTGGTAAACAACCCCGGAATGCGGATTTTATGGCTCGGATAGCTTCGTTAGGTGATTTGGGACTTAGGAGTGTGTTCAGAATATTTTTGTGATGTCCGATGTAGAATTAGTCTTGAATTGGCGAAAGTTAGTTTTTGGTGATTTTCGATCGGCAGTGAAAAATAAGCTATCAGGGTCGGCATGGAATTATGGAAGTTGGAACAGGTTCGTAATTTCATTTTGGATATGTCTGCAAAATTTCATGTCAATCGGAGTTGTTTTGGATAGTTACGACATCGTTGGTGGATTTTAGAAATATCAAAGTTCTAAGGCTTGAATCCGATGTGATTTTGTTGTTTTGAGGTTATATTTAGTGTTTTGAGAGTGCAACTAAGTTTGAATGATCATATGTGACATCTTAGTATATTTGGTTGGGGTCCCGAGGGGCTCGGGATCGATTTCGGGTGATTAACGGACACTTTTTGACTTAGGAAGAATGTTGTTTTCTCTGGTGTTTTTACAACAAAAATTCATTCAATGCGATCGCGTAGGCATTTGTGCGATCGCGGAGAGTTAATTTGAGGCAAGCACATTTTTGTGCTGTGCAATCGCCATCAAAGTCCTGCAATCGCAGAGAGAGGAGAGAGGGGTCCAATGCAGTCGCGAGCAGCTGTGTGCGATCACACATGGGTTTTGGGCGCATGAGGATGGTTGGCTGAGTACTCTGTGCGAACGCACAAGAGTGTCCGCGATTGCGTAGAGGGAGGAAGCCAGTGTTGTGCGATCGCATGAGTGTGATCGCGATCGCACAGTGTGTATACCTGGGCAATATAAAATTAAACCCTCCGCGACCATTAACCCTTTTACACCATTCTTTTTAACGGGAAAGAGCTTTGAGGCGATTTTTGAAGAGGGGAAATCATCGTTATTCATAGAGGTAAGTGTTTTGGACCCTAAAACTCAATTATAGGTGATTAAGGAACATAATATAAGTGTTAAATTCATGAAAATTAGTAGAAAAAGATGGGGTTAGGGCTTGAGATTATGAGACCTTTAGGGATCGATTTGAGGGGTCAAACGAACTCCGTTTTTAGCGTTCTTTATGTACGGACTCATGAGATGATGAAGAACATTTTTGTATAAAATTTGTCGAGTTCCGAGACGCGTACCCAGGGGTCGGGTTTTGGCTAATTTCGGATTTTGAGCTAAAATTGGTATTTTTCAATTGGAATTCATTCCTTAAGCATAATTTGATGATAAAGATCTGATCTTTATAGATTTGGAGCCCTCGGAAGTTGATTCGAGAGGCAAGCGCATTGTGGGTAGCTTTTCGGGCTAATTTGAGGTAAGTAATGTCTTTAAATCCTGTCCTGAGGGCATGAAACCCCGGACCTTGCATCCTTTCACGGATTTTGCAATGCAAAGATTGGGACTTTGGAAATATATTCCCTATTTAGGCAACTATTGAGTTGCGAAACCGACTTTTAAAGCATATGGTTATTAGTATTACTATGTTTTGTTGTATTTGGGTTGTAAGCCATGTTTGGGGCCTAGTGCCGATCTGTTTACCCCTTGGGGGCTGATTTTACTATTTTTCCTCACTTGATATGTTATGATTTTCACTCAGTCGGTTCTTGATAATTTTTTTGACACTCAGAGTATTTTGATATTATTTTTTGAAAATGAAACATTATTTTTGGGTCGAGAACCCGGTATAATGATGGCCCAAGTGGGATGTTGAGAGTGTCTGACTGAGTGAGGCCGCGAGCCAATATTTTGAGGATGTTATGATTTATGAGAGAGGCCGAGGGTCAATATTGTGAGTGATTTATGCCATAATGTGGCTTGTTTATAGTGTTTGGGTTATAGGAGCCCCTCCGGAGTCTGTACACACTCCCAGTGAGCACAGGTACCTACTGAGTGTGAGTGATTGCCCGCGGGGCTGATACTGAGTGATTGTGAGGTTGCCCGATGCGCTGATACTGAGTGATGTTGCCTGCGGGGCTGATACTGAGTGATTGTGAGGTTTCTCGATGCGTTGATACTGAGTGATGTTGCCCGCGGGGTTGATACTGAGTGATTGTGAGGTTGCCCGCTGGGCTGACACTGAGTGATGGTGAGGTGCTGAGGGAAATGTTATGAGAGATGATTATGGCCCGAGGGGCAGGTTTATGATGATATTTTATTGAGTTTTTGACTATGATTCACTTCATTTTTCAACTGATTTTACTGAGCATTTTACTGAGAAATATTTGAAATTATACTTGTTCAAGGGATTTTTGGAAACTGGTTTTCTAAATTATGTATACTGTATTGAGACTCGATGTTTTACTATTTTGTGGATTGGTGTTTAGTGTTGTGTGTTTCATATACTTCAGACTGTGATTTATTTTCATTACTACTGAGTTAGCGTACTCATCATTACTCCATGCACCTCTGTGTGCAGATCTAGGTACTGGTTCGAAGCAGTAGTCATCCGAGTTTCATTCATCATCAGCTTTGGGATTTCGAGGTAGCTGCCCAGCGCCCGCAGCTTCTTTATTTCCCTTCCTTATTTAGTATTAGTATTTTATTCCTAGACTTTGTCTATGACAATAGCAGAGTTAGTTTATTTCGTAGACGCTCATGACATGTTGACTCCGGGTCTTGGGGACGGTTGTAGACTGTTAGCTTGATTGTTTTGTTTAAAGATTTCGAAATTTATATGCGTATTCTGAATCGTTGAAAATAAATTGAGATATTTGAAAAGAAAATTATGAAAATTATGAGTGTTGGCTGGCCTAGTTCCACAATAGGTGCCATCACGACCTGTTAGGATTTGGGGTCGTGACAAGCGACCTCTTACTTTAGATGTTCAGGCCTTAGCCAATCGGTTCATGAGATTGGATGTTTCAGAGACTGGCAGTGTTTTAGCTTATACCGTTGCCCGTTCTTCATTGTTTGACCGTATTCGGGACAGACAGTATGATGATCATCATTTATGTGTTCTTAGGGATACGGTTCGGCACGGAGGTGCCAAGTAGGTTGCAGTTGATGATGATGGAGTCTTGAGGATGCATGGTCGTATTTGTGTGCCTGGTGTTGATGGTATTCGTGAGTTGATATTGCAGGAGGCCCATAGTTCCCGGTATTCCATTCATCCGGGCGCCGCAAAGATGTACCAAGATTTGCGGCAGCATTATTGGTGGCGGAGGATGAAGAAAGATATTGTTGCATATGTAGCTCGGTGCTTGAACTGTCAACAGGTTAATTACGAGCACCAGAGACCCGGTGGTTTGATGCAGCAGATTGAGCTTCCCGAGTGAAAGTGGGAGCGTGTTACCATGGAAATCTTAGTTGGGCTCCCATGGACTTAGAGGATGTTTGATGCGGTGTGGGTCATTGTGGATAGGCTGACCAAGTCAGCACACTTCATTCATGTATCAGTTTCGTATTCTTCGGAGAAGTTGGCTAAGATCTACATCAGGGAGATTGTTCGCTTGCATGGTGTGCCCGTGTCCATTATTTCTGATCGGGGTACTCAATTTACCTCATATTTTTGGAGAGTATTTCAGCGTGAGTTGGGCACACGGATGGAGTTGAGCACAGCGTTTCATCCTCAGACAGACGGACAGTCCGAGCGTACTATTCATATTTTGGAGGATATGTTGCGGGCATGTGTCATTGACTTTGGAGGTTCATGGGACCAATTTTTCCTTTAGTTGAGTTTACCTACAACAACAACTACCAGTCGAGCATTCAGATGGCTCCTTATGAGGCGTTGTATGGTAGGCGGTGTCGGTCGCCAGTTGGGTGGTTCGAGCCAGGAGAGGCTAGATTGTTGGGTTCAGAGTTAGTCCAGGATGCCTTGGATAAGGTGAAGATCATTCAGGATAGACTTTGCAAAGCTCAGTCCAGCAGAAGAGTTATGCAGACCGTAGAGTTCGTGATTTGGCATTCATGGTTGGTGACCGGGTATTGCTTTGGGTGTCGCCCATGAAGGGCGTGATGAGGTTCGGAAAGAAGGGCAAGTTGATCCCTAGGTACATTGGTCCATTTGAGATTCTTGAGAAGGTAGGAGAGGTTGCCTACAGACTTGCCTTACCACCGAGTTTATCAGTCGTGCATCCAGTGTTTCATGTATCTATGCTTTGGAAGTATATTGCCGATCCATCTCATGTCCTAGACTTCAGCAGTGTCCAGTTGGACAAGGATTTGACTTATGAGGAGGAGTCGGTAGCCATATTAGCCCGGCAGGTTCGTCAGTTGAGATCGAAGAGTTATCCTTCGGTTCGTGTTCAATTGAGAGGTCAGCTTGTTGAGGCAGCTACTTGGGAGTCCGAGTCTGATATGCGGAGCCGATGTCTCCATCTTTTCTCAGATTCAGGTACCTTTCTATGCCCGTTCAAGGACGAACGTTTGTTTTAGAGGTGGAGATTGTGAAGACCCAAAAGGTCATCCCGTGTATTTCTAGCTAAATATGTACTTTGAGGTCCCGAAAACATCCTTTTATCTCACCTCGATTTACGTGCGCAGCCCGGGCGTGTACCCAGGAAGCCTTGGTGTGAAAAACTGATAAAATGATATTTTTGTATTGAAATTTGAATAAGGTTGACTTTGGTCAACATTTTTGGTAAACGGACCCGGACCTGTAATTTGACGGTCCCGGAGGGTCCGTAGGAAAATACGGGATGGGCGTATGCCCGGAATCGAATTCTGAGGTCCCAAGTCCGAGAAATGAATTTTTAAAAGAAATTGTTTTCTGAAAAATATTAAGGTTTTTGAAAGTGAAATGTTATGTGAAACCTGTGGTATCGGGCCCGTATCTTGGTTTCGGAGCCCGGTACATGTTCGATATGATTTATATGTGTTGTCTGTAAAGTTTGGTAAGAAACGGGATTTAATTGACGTGATTCGGACCTTAAATGTAAAACTTGAAGTTTAAAGAAGTTTTGAAAAATTTCATTGATTTTGAGGTTTAATTCGATGTTTATGATGTTATTTTGGTGATTTGATTACTCGAATAAGTCCGTAGGATGTTTTTGAGGTTGTGTGCACATTTGGTTTTGAGCCCCGAGGGCTCGGGTGAGTTTCAGGTAGGTGTCGGGGTGTTTTGGAACTCAAAAATCTGGTTTTTCTACATTTTCTGGTGTCTGAGATTTTTGTGCTATGCGAACGCATAACTTTGAGTGCGAACGCATAGCACAGGGCCTGGGGAGGGGTCGTTGACTCTATGCGAACACACTCAAGAGAGTGCGAACGCACAGAGTAATGTGGGGTCTGGGGGTCTGGGTAGAAATACACTATGCGAACGCATCCCTTAGGGTGCGAACGCGGACCTATAGGAGATGACCCTATGCGAACGCATCAAAGGGTCGCGAACGCACATGGTTGAGAGGTCTGGGGGGTGCGAAGCTTATGCTAACGCACCTATTTGGACGCGATCGCTATGGGTAAGTTAGAATAGCCTGTGCGAACGCGGAGCACGTGCCACGAACGCACTGAGTTAAATCGCCCAGTTATTTTGAAGTCCCAAAAACAGAATGTATTACGGGAATTCCACCATTTTTCTCAAACTTCTTCTTCTACACACCTCTTGGGAAATTTTTGAAGAACTTCTTCACCATAGCTTCATAGGTAAGTAATCCTAACCTCGTTTTCTTCCATTTTTATCAACACACATTAGATTCTAGGCCTAAAAACATGAGATTAAGGGTAGAAAATTAGGGATTTGGGTAGAGTTATGATTTTTTGATTATTTGGGAATTTGACCTCGCTTTGGGGTCGGATTTCAAAACAAATTATATATTCGGGCTCGTGGGTGAATGGTTGATCGGGTTTTGGTCTGAACCTCGTGTTTTGACTAAGCGGGCTTAGGGTCGAATTTTGGGTTTTCGGGAAGAATGTTGCAAAATCTATAATTAAGCATTGGAATTGAATTGTTTAGCCTTTATTTATGTTATTGAGTCGATTATGTCTAGATACGATCGATTTGGAGTCGGGTTCAAAAGGAAAAGCGGTGCTAGAGGCTTGATTTGATCGTGGAAGTCGAGGTAAGTGTTTGGCCTAACCTTAGCTTGAGGGAATAGGTGTTGGTGCTTACTTGCTACGTGTTTATTCCATGTCCAATGTATAGGTGAGGTGACGAGTACCTATATGTTGTGGTCAAGCATGCCCGTGAGTCGAATATGAGTAATTATGTGATTTTCATTGAAGTTTACTGTGTCTGTGGATTTGATATCATTTGGTAGTTATTCATTTGATGAAAAATCTCAGTTGTGAGTACTGTTGAGTAATTGTTCGGATGAGGAATATGTTGGTAAGTTGTATATCTGTGTAGGTTGGTTATAGATGTGTCCCTTGCCGGGACGGTATTACTCTTGTTGATTATTCTTGTGTATTTAAGGTTTATTATTGTTGATTTTCCTGACAATTGTTGTTTTATGTTGTTTATGCACGAGGGGACATTTTGTGCCATGTTTGTGTTTATTTATGCATGAGGGGACATTCCGTGCCGTGTTGTTGATTATTTATGCACGAGGGGATATTCTGTGTCATGTTGTTGATATTTACGCACGAGGGACATTATGTGTCGTGTTGTTGATATTTATGCACGAGGGGATATTACGTGCCCTGTTGTTGATATTTATGCACGAGGGGACATTCCGTGTCGTGTTGTGATATTTATGCACGAGAGGACATTCCGTGTCGTGTTTTATGATATTTAGAACGAGGGGACATGCCGTGCCGTTTTCTGTTTACTTATTTGTTCAGAGTAGTTAATTCTTGCTGCTATTTAATTATTTCAATTGTTGTCTTGTCCCGTCATTTCAGTAGTTGTTACCACTTTCTCCCCAACATATTTTCCCAGTTTTGTACTCAATTGTTTACTTCCTGTTATTATTCCTGCTATATATTATTATTGAACTGCACAGGTATTTGTTATTTGTCGTGTCCTAACCTCGTCACTACTTCGCCGAGGTTAGGCTCGGCACTTACTCAGTACATGGGGTCGGTGTTACTGATGCTACACCTGCACTTCTTTATGTTGTGCAGATCACGGTACCGGACCTTATGGACACTGATCGAGGGAGTATCCTTCAGTCCATCGGAAACACTAAGGTAGTCCTGCAGGCGTCCGCAAGCCTTGGCGTCACTTACTATCTCATTTCTTCTCTTTCTGTCTTTTCTTTGTATTTCTGAAACATTTGTATTTGCTTATTCAGACCTTTGTTTTTAGCATTCTAAGACAGTCCGTGAAGTTGTGATACCAGTTCTGGGGGTTTTTATTAAGGATTTTGTAATGTTATTTACCCGAGTTGTTAGATTTCATATCTTCCGCACTTTTGTTCATATTTGTTCTCGTATATCACTTTTCTTTTAAATGCCTAATAATAAGGAAATAAGGATATTGACTGGAACATTGGCTTGTCTAGCGGGTTCAACGTTAGACGCCATCACGGTCCCGACGGTGGGATTTCGGGTCGTGACACTTTTTGGGCTGAATAATGCACGGAGAAGTTGATGGAAACATTTTGGCAGAAGAAGGCAGTTTTTCGGTCAAGTTCACGACCACAGAATAACTCCATCATCCGCATACCCATCGCGGAGTTGAGCAGAAAAAATTGTTGAATTTTGAAGGTTGTTCTGCGGTCGATTATGTGATCGCATAGTCCCTTTCACGGTCACAGAAATGGTCTGCGGACCGCAACCTGACCGCAGACCGGTCTAGGCCAGCCTAGTTTTTGAAGTTAATTTCGCGGTCTGGTAGTCCATTCAGTGGCCGTAGACTTGAATTTGGAGGATCAATTTTCCTATTTTTATAACCCGACCTCATTTTGATAAATAGCCTTGGGGCTCATTTTGAAGCGAATGTCTGATGATTTTAGAGAGAGGTAAGAGTATCTTAGAGAGAGAAGGAGAAGTCCTAGCATTCTAATCATATATTCTTGCCCCAATCTTCAAGAATCATGGAAGACACTCACTAAACCACTATCTATCCAGGTAAGTTCTTGTCCTACATCACCGATGCAAATTATTTTAGGGTCTAAGTAGATTATGGAGTTGGAGATAGGTCATGCATGTGCCAATAGGTGGTCGAAAGTGAGATGGTTGAAATCTTGTTGAAATTGGTGAGGGAAGAAAAGATTACCATTGTAGAGCCTTGCATTCGATTTTGCATAATAGGTGTTTGACAAAATTCTAAGAGAGCTTCATGAGAACTCATCCAATTAATGTTCGATTTTTCCTATCTTCCTATAGATTGAATTAGCTAAGAGTATTGGGACGTTGTAGTAACTTAAGGAAATTAAGCAATATATGCTGGCTAAACTTCTCTTTTAGAATTGAATTTCATGATGTCCCCGTACGTTTCAAGTGTGGTTGGCCCAAGTTCCTAGTTCCCATGTTCGGGGTTATCCCTATAAATTTTGCTATTCCGAATAAGCTTGTGTTGAAATATATGTGCTAGAAATGTGTACTGAATGCTCTTATCATATTGTGTTCTCCTTCGGGAATGTATTCAAACATGACCAATGTGTCGGAATATTATGATTTCAATCATGTTTTTATTGCAAGTTATGGAAGAAAACTCAATGGGCTAAGATTATTATTGTTCTTATAAATATCAAACCTCGATTTCCAAATGACCTTATCGTTGATAAATTGTGACTATGTTTGGAAGCGAAAGAAGTAAGAGTGAGATATAAATGTGCCCATGATTGTTGTAACCAGTGCACTTGATTTGAATTCGAATTTCGATCGTAAATCACCATGCTCTCCTTTATAAATATTTTCAAGGTGATTTGATTTCTTACATAATCATGTGTTGAAATTGTGCATTGCCCTTTTTGGGAAAAGTAATTCAAGAACAAGTGGTGTAACACTTCCTTTCTCATAAGGACCCTTAATAGGCTCTCCGTCAAGGCCGAATGCACACTTTGGGGTTATCATAGCTTCATGTCTACTTCTCATGTTTTCCCATCTTTCATTAGCATCTGGGTACTTTTCAAGCCACAAGACCCGTGGACCTTCCATGTTTATTTTATAGTGTCTCCCTAGCACCCGTTATCTTTAAACACTTGACTTCTAGAATCAATTACTATGTCATTGCCATGTGCGGAGAGTTTTACTATCCTTGGCATTCCACATCCCTAGATGGGTAGGATTTCCATTTGTCTTTCTCTCCGGAGCATCATAATAACCATTAGAACCTCTCTAACCAATGCATGATTCTTTCCCAATAATAAGATGTTCTAGCTACATGGTTTCACTCGTGTATGGTTGAAGTTAAGTAGCCTTACCGTGACCTTTCTCTCCCCACTTCAGGTAGATGTTTCAGATTTTTGCACACAATATGAGCATATTAATTTGGAAGACAAGTCTATCGTATCTCTAGTCCTCTTATATATGATCAACTATCGGGAAAGAGTTAAACGACCATAATTATAATAATCTCACAAGTGTCCAACCGTTTTTTCCAACCTCGTGGGCTTGTGGCATAGATTCCTTGTGTTAGTTAATGATAATAATGTAATGCAACTTCCTATATTCTTGAAACCTCTATCACATTCACGGTGCAAACATCTTTGGATTTTCCCTACACTCAAGTAGGAAACTAATGTCACGCACTTATATATTTCTCCTTGAGGCTTACTATTTTCGAACAAAGCACATATGGAATGAAACAATTGTTACTATCCCTTTCATAACTCATCATCTTCCAAGAATAACTGATGTTAACGTCTTTGTCCTCCTGATCATGCCTCCCATGTAACACATGTCTAAAACAACTCACTTCTTTTACATCTTATGATCATGTACATGGTTCCCACATTATCAATGTGTACTAGTTAACTTTATTCCTCATTTGTCGAATCAATGATGTCATCAAAATGATTAACCATGTTAGTGCTATTGGCAGTAACCTTCATATCTCTTAGGATATAACCTCCTAAAATGCCTTGCTCAACACCTTGATGTATTCTTGAATAATTCTAGTTCAAACGTGAAATCTTGTTGGTCCGATTTATAGTAAATCTATGGGGGTTGAAGGTTCAAACATGTCAAGAAGGAAACATTATCCCCTGATCAAACATATTGGGTAGGAAACTCTATGGCCGCATTCATTTTAGAGCATCATGTAATAATTGTTGAAGGTAGCCAAATTGGGTGTTTGATTTAGAGTTGAAGAAAGTGACTAGGTTATTCTCAAGATTTTCTCCACGAAGATATTGGGTGAATTGTTCAGGAAGGTAAAGTAGGTGTAGTCCATATTGGGCACTATGGAATCTTGAAGGAAATAGGCCGAACTATGAGTATGATGTTTCCCCATCGTTGTACTCCATGCACCCGGTGTTTCACATGTCTACGTCAAGGAAGGTAGTTGGAAATCCTTTTTTATCGTTTCGGTGGAAGCTATTGAAGGTAAAGTTAATGGGTAATTGTCTTATGAGAGGTACCTAATTGTCATATTTGTTAGATAAGTACGAAAGTTGAGATTGCCTCCGTCAAGTGCTATGGCTAAGTCTGTGAGCCGAGGAGGTCGCTTCGAAGGACGAGAGTGCATAATAGATGTGTTAGTCATTCGAGTGGTGGAGTTGGGATCGACTATGGTGATTCATGTGTTCTATGGATTGGGAGACTTGGAGTTCTCATAAATAGATTATTTCGTGGTTGTGGACTGTGAAAATGTGTCTCAAGTTAGACAGATGGTAGTATGTGTTATGGATAGTTCATTGTGGACATTTGGAGGGATATTTATCCATTTGGGGATGATCGGAGTTGGTTTGGGGGCCCATTGTCAGGCCCAATGAGAATGTGTACTCTACACCGGATCAGATTTGTTGACTCATGACCGTTATTGTTGAAGGGCGTGTCATTCTGTTAGAGTTGAGCTTGTTTGTATTCTAATAAGTCTATGTGTTACTTTTTTATGCTACGATGGGTTGTGATTTGTTGGTTATATGTATACATGATGCGGTTCTGCTTGGGCCTTGTAGCGGAATTCGAGCGAGATGGTTATTGGGGTGTTGAATGGTTGATTGCACCTTGGTTATGGTCTTTTCGGTCTGTGGTATATTGTGATATTCTATTCTCCATGGTTATGGTCATGCACTTCATGTACTTGATGTTGAATTACGTGTGGTTGTTGATTTTGAGCATTCTGGCTTGAGGTATTTCATAGGATTGGTGTTTGGATGGGGTCACGCATTGCAACAAAGTTATGTTGAGAGATGATCTTCGAGTTAGATTCGCATGTCTGGATTCTACTATGTGTAATGGGTTTGTAGCATTGCGTTTGTGGCGGTACTTGTTTAGCTTGTGGGGTGGTACTCTCATTTGAGTTATTTTCCATGTTTGAGTACACTTGAATTGTTGCTTATTGGTGCACAGGTTGTACAGTTTGTGGCTTTAGGTTGTATTGGTGTGTCATGTCAATAGAATAGTTGTATTTGATGAGATGAGGTCACTGGACCTAGACTGGGTGCTATCGATTTTGTTTTACGGTATGGTTGGAAGAATAATATCGAAAGTCATATGGTTGGAAGAATAATATCGAAAGTCATCTTAAAAATTGACTTTTATTTTGTCGGACGAGAGAGAGCTCCATGACTTGTTGATTTGATGAGTGGTTACGAGTTTCTACTTACGAAGGGTTGGAATAATGTTTTAATTGATATGAGGCTTGTTACCAGTGTCAGACTTGTTTTTCGGGAGCTATTGTGGTCAGAAGTAACTGTTGTGGGTATGCGAGCTATGTGGTATATAATGTGATTACATCTTGGGTTATGGTTATGACTTGATACAACTTGTTCAGACTTATATAGTGTGTACATGTGAGATTCAGGTCTTGTAAGGGATTTCAGATGTTGGAAATTAGGCTCCAAGGTTTATGGCTAAGGTTGAATTAAGGATCTTCAGTTATGTTATGTTGTCAGGCTTATATGGATCGGGGTGACATGGGATCAACCCCGGTTATGTGCATGGTAAGGTTAGGGGTGTCAATGGTTCGGTTCAGTCGGTTATTTTATAAAATTTGTACCATACCAATGTTTCAGTTATTCTATTATGTATAACCAAAATTAGACTTTTGAAAACCGTACCAATCATGTCGGTTTCTCTTCGGTATTGGTACGGTTGGGTTAATTTTTGGTATTTTTTAAATGTCATTTAAAAGTCACAAGTAGAAGCATAATGCAATAACATACCTACTTTTATTGGATATATCAAAACTCTCTAGACATTTTTACTATTTAAATGGCGATGAACTAAGAAAACATGAAAGATGACCAAAGTATAGATCCATCAACTATTATACAATAGCGTAAAAGAAACAAAGTAAAGATAAAGAAAATATAATCACACAGGTGGAAAGATATTAAGCAAGCTCGGACTCATGAATAAAGTCTATAGAAGATTAAATATTTAAAAATATAAATTTAAATCGTACGAAAGGAAATATATTCAATACATTATAGTTTGCCACTCATAATTGCTAGATTACCTTGTGTCTTGCTAGTGAGTATGCTTGAAATAATTTAGTTTCAATAGGAGTAGTATAATAGGTTTGTGAATTAGAATTTTGAGTTTAATTAATTGTTGGCTTGTTCTGTTTTATAATTTCAAGAGCCCAAGGAAAAATAATGTTTTATTATGTTTAATCTTAATATATAAATATATATTTTTCATGTAAATTTATTCGGTACGGTTCAATATTTTTTCGGTTTATTTTCATAAAATAAAAAACTTACTCTAATTGTCGGTACGGTTATAGATTTATATAAAAACCTACGATTTTATTACAAGAAACCTAAAAGTCGGTTAGGTTCGGTGCGGTTCGGTCGGTTTTTAAATATCCATTGACACCCCTAGGTAAGGTTACACTGTGATTTGACGGCTTTGGAACAACTCCTGGCACTTTCGAGGACGAACATATGTTTAAGTGGGGGGAGAATGTAACGACATGGTCAATTGTTTTGACTATTTGCATTCCGTTAAGTTATTTGAAGTCTTGAGTAGCTTCGTATGATATATTATGACTTGTGTGAATCGTTGGTTTTGATTTTCAGGTGATTCAAAATTGATTTGGAAATTTGATTCTCAACTAGGAAGCTTTGAGTTGGAAGAGTTGATCAAGTTTGACTTGTGAGTATTTGACCTCGGATTGGAGTTCTGATGGTTCCGTTAGGTCCAAATGGTGATTTTGGACTTGGGCATATGCACTGTTTTGCATCTGGAGGTTTTAAGAAGGTTTCGGCACTATTTGGGGAAAGTTGGCAATTTGAAGATGTGGAATGTTCAAAAGTTTGACCGGGAGTTGACTTTGATGATGCCGGGTTCAGATTGTGATTCCAGGAATTTGAATATCTTTGTTATGTCATTCTAGACTTGTGTGCAAAAATTTGAGTTCATTCCGAGTTGATGTGATATGGTTTGGCACGAGTTTTGGAAGTTGAAAGTTTAAAAGTTCATTAAGTTCGATTTGAGGTGCGATTCATGGTTTTGATGTTGTTACGGGTGATTTGAGGCCTAGTAGATCCGTGTTATATTTTGGGAGTTGTCGGTATTTTCGGACAGGGTTCCGAGGGGCTCGGGCATGTTCTAGATTGATTTCATACCATTTTTCTTCATGTTTTCATTCCTTGTTTCTAATGCACCAATTGTTCTTCGCGATCGCGAAGAAGGAGATGCAATCGCGTAGAGAAAATCTGGAGCTGAGAACTTTCTTCATCGCGATCACGATTGGAAGACCGTGTTCGCGTAGCTTTGTGTTGGTTTCACATATGAGTTATCGCGTTCGCATAGAGCTTAGCTGAGAGCTGGGACTGATGATTTCTCTTCCGCGTTCACATGGGTCAGCCCGCGTTCACAGAGAATTGGCATATGTGGGCATCACGTTCGCATGAGGAGGCTCACTAACGTGTAGAGTATTTTAGAGCATTGTATTTTTCTTCTTCGCAATCGGGATGGTATTTCCGCGATCGCGATTCATAAATCTGTCCAGTGATTATAAGTACTCTATTTTCGGAGGTTTAAGACATTTTAGCATATTTTGAGCTATAGAGCTCGGATTGAGGCCATTTTTGATGCGATTTTTACCACATGGATTGGTGTAAATATTTTATACTCGATATTGATTTTATTATGTGATTCCATCCTCCTTTTTGGCATTTGATTGAAAATTTCAAAAGAGAAATCGAGGGTTTTTGTCTAAACTTGTGAATTTTTGAGTTTTGAACAATGATTCGAAGTTGGATTTGAGTGAAATTAGCATGGTTGGACTAGTAATTGAATGGGTTGTCGGATATTGTAGGTTTTGTCGGGTTCCGAGGTATGGACTCATATTTGAATTTTTGGTTAACTTTGGGTTTTTGATTAAATATTCGACATTTGTCGATTGAATTTGTTTCTTTTGGTATTATTTGTTGATTTTGAGTTATCTTGGCTAGTTTTGAATCGTTCGGGGGTTGATCGCGCGAGATGTCATTTCTAGAGTATTGTTTGACTTGCTCGGTATTGGATTCATCTTGTTCGAGGTAAGTAACATATCTAAACTTGGATTTGAGGGTATTTAACCCTGGGGACTATGTTATACGAGATGCATTGAGGTGACGCACATGCTAGGTGACGAGCGTGTGGGCGTGTGTCGGGAAAATCATGATGCTAGTTGATTGTTAAACTGTGACCGAACTTGTTTTGTTGTTATATCTTAGTTACCTTCTTGTTCTCCCTACTTGTTTGATTGTATGCGTTTTGAATCATGTTAGAAATCATGATTAGGCTATATGCCAATTCTGTTGGGACCCGCTGAGGTCATTTCTGTTGTTGAGTTTTTTGCATAAACTGCAACAATGTGCTCAGTCATATTCATTCATATGCATGTCATATCTCAACCTCTATTATCATTTACTGTTACATCATGTTATCATTGTTTGGACTGAGTGGTATGAGATATGTGGGCCTGTGAGACTAGAGAGATTGATGACTGAGTTGGGGCCTGAGAGTTGTGTTGTGAGTGATATTGTGGATCACGTTGCNTGAACTTGAAAACTTAATTTATTGTAGTATTTTACTTTAGTGCGGAAATCCTTAGATAACTGTATTTGTTGATAGACTTGGGGTGTGTTTGCATGACAGAAGTCGTCCAAGAAAATGTGTTTTTAGGAAATATATTTTCAATCACAAAGGAAAAAATAACTTCCATCACTTAAGAGCATATGTCATTTTCTTTGCTACTTTCTTGGCTTTATATATATATATATATATATATATATATATATATATTATTATTATATGGATTGGGCTGCACGCTGTAGCATGCCTTATAGGCTTTATTATTATTTATGGGATCGGGCTGCATGTCGCAACATGTCATATTGGCTTTATATTAGCGCTTGGGCAGGATCGACCGCTTCAGAGTCTAACATACCAACAGTGAGCGCAGACATCGTACAGTGCTGAGTGACTGAGTGTGATGAATGGGAGTGTGAGACAGTGAGATTGAGTACTTTGAGAGTGTGAGCACATAGGTTTAGCATTTTGATGCATTACATTTGACATGCATACTTGGCATGTAGGCATAGAGATGCATTTCCTCATGCTATACGATATTGTGACATTCATGACTTAACATGCACATTGACATGTAGGCATAGAGATGTACTTTCCTCATGTTATCTGATAATGAAATATCTCATTTGTTGTTGACAGATTTTGGAAAAATCACAGTTTTCTGATATGCTCAAATTTTGGTGATTTCGGTGAAAGATTTGGGTTTTACTGTTATACCTGAAAAACATGCCTATTTTTCGTAACTGTGAACGTGTTGAGCGTCATATTTGTGAGTTATTACTTGTGTTGCTTTTATTATATTATCACGAGTTATTCTTGGCTATTGGTGTTGGACTCTGATTGTTGTCCAAGCTCGTTACTACTTTCAACCTTAGGTTAAGTTACTTATTGAGTACATGTGGTCGGTTATACTCATACTACACTCTCTGCACCTTGCGTGCAAATTTTAGAGCAGATGTTGCTGTGTATGGTGGGAGTTGTCATTGAAGATGTACCTGCATTCCGGTTATAGCTGCCTCTTGTTCTTGGTAGCTTTAGATTTATAAATCTATTTATGTATATTTCGAACAGATGATGTATTTATTTTATATTAGCTTTGTAAACTCTAAATCTTAAAAGCTCATGATTTGTACTACCAGTCCTTGGGAAGTTGTATAGAAGTTCTGTTGTTTCATCATTTATTTTCTTAATAAATCTCATTTTAAATTAGATTATTGTTAATTGACTTACCTAACGGATTGGGTTAAGTGTCATCACGACTAATTGAATTTTTGGATCTTGATAGCAAACTTTGAAAAATTACCTTATGAAAAGAGAGAGATTGGGCAAGATCTTCTGATAGAGATTGACGGAGAAAGATGAAAAGAGAAAGAGTGAGCAAGAGCCTCTTTCAAAAAAAATTATTTTGTCGCAAAGAAAAGAATGTTTCATACTACATGTGTTTGAGATGCAATACACGTGTTCAGATGAGAAAGACATGAAAGAGGCCCAAGTTCATCGAATGAAAAAGGCCCACGTTTTAAGGTACAATTCAAATAGCTCTTTGTACAATGTATTATTGCAGAGTCCGTCCACCTTAGTCATACATATATATATATACTAGATGGTTGGTGCCCGTGCACGTATGCCCCACATTTTCTAGCGTAATATTTGCACTACTATAAGATTACCAAAAATGTCAAAACATTAATAAGATAATTCCTTACTTTGATTCATTTAATTTGTTTAGCTAAAAAAGGAAGTAGTACCCCTTAAGCTTATCAAATACACTAAGTTAATAATATGTTAACACTTGATACTATGTAAATTTTCAATTCATCTTTGAGCAAACAATACATGACATGTATTTGAAACGCAATACATTCTTCAACCTGCTTTCATCTGCAAAAAACCTATACAACTCCATAAGCCTCCGCAGCTAGATGCCTTCTTTTTTGCAGTAGTATTCCACAAAAGTATCAGAACATACTATTCAATCCTGCATGACAAATACTGAAATTTTAGATTACTTGAGCAAACTTTAGAATTTATCTACTTTGAGTAATCAGATTCACGTGATTCAATATGAAGAACGCAGAGCCAACTGTAGAAAAAGTATGTGCAATTTGCAGAGATAACTCGCCAAAAAAAGTGCAAAAATTGAACACTTATAGAGTGCATAAAATATGCAAAATGCAGAAATAACAATGCTGAAACTGTAAAACAGGTGCCAAGAGGAAACTCTGCAAATTGCCAAAAGAATATGGTGTAAAATGCAAAAATTATAGAGTAGAAGCTGAAAAATTAGTGCAATGTGCACATAGGCAAATTAATTTTCATGAAAAGAACTGCATATAAAAAAACTATTGAAGAAGCATTGCTCAAGCCTGCAAGACATACACATTATCTTATCAACAGTCATTAGTCTAAAATTTTGAATCAACTAAACAAAGTGCCTAACCGTATGAGGTTTTGAAGTCTGAGATTTTCACTTGAAGAATAAAACTTAAATCATATGTCATCAAATTCAGACTTTTCTATTTTTATAGTTGTGAATAAAGATAATGAAGCCATACCGTGAACTAATTATAATATAATCATCTGAAGAAGAGAGAATACATTGACCTTTGCAGATATGCAATAAGATATTATTGAGGCTTGGTCCCTAAAAACTTATCCACAAGTTGATGATAGGACTATGTTTTTAATATTTTCAAGGGGTTCTCCTGTTACTAAAGCAAACGCGAGAGAACTCTTTGATTCTTACTATTGGATTGATCGCGTTGAGCACACTTGCTCAACAAGTGCCATTGACTTCTTCATCAGATATTCTCTGAATGTTAGTGAATCACTATAAATCCACTCTACACTTGCAATGAGTATTCAAAAACTCAATGTTCTATTGTTTTCCAGTTACGGACTATACAGTTCATTTTTTATACTTGCAGTAGTGTACTAATTCCTCCCACTTTGGCTAATAAAAATTGCATTCTTGAAACTAACGGATGATGCAGAGGTTTTAATCATAACCTAGGAAGCAAAAAATCGTCGTGATATCAATGTAACCTAACACAAATGAACCATTATAAACTGATATGTATGCTCATGAATATATATAACTCAAAAGAAAAAATGTAAACGACAAGTCATAGGCACTATAGTCATCATAAAATGTCCTTTAAATAATGTTTGACGGTCGGAAATGTATATTCAACTAAAACTGCATAAACCTAAAGTTATTTGAAATCCCTCTGAGAGGTATCAGTCACCACTTTCCATCAATTATGTGTTATCGGGCAACAATGAGAATTTAAGATAGGTTCAAGAAGTTTTCGCAAAAAAAAAAAAAAATTACTTGTGATTTTATCTAACTTTGTGCCATAAGCACTACGACCCAGCAAAGCACATATATGCAAGTTAAAATACATAAGTGAGCTGCAGAATGGACTTACTTTACCTGTAAAATATTTTTACAAATATGTCAATAATTTATCTCACAGTATGGTGGAAGATGAATAAGCAAATGACAATATTCATCAACCTAGCTAAAGTAATCTATGACATTAATATCCAGATTTGAGCACAAACATTTGGAGGAAGGAAGTATATTTTAAACTAAAGTTGTTTGGAGTTCTTCCAAGAGGTATCAGATTTCAATCAGTTATGTGCCATCACACATTGATCAACATAAATAGGACAATCAAAAGATAGGTTGGTTTGTAGATATCAGATGATAAAAAAATAGAGTAGTTTATATGGATACTTACTCAAACGGCGATATATATATCCAACTGTTAATGATCCTACAAAAAATTCAGAGATATTCCACAATTATAACAAATTAGAGAGCAATCACATACAAATATAAGTACAACCACATTTGAGAGACAAAACTTGTCTTGTGATATCTCGATACATGTGAATTTTAAAGACAAAGTGCAAGCGCATAAATTACAAGTGATTCAGTAAGTAACGTAGAAATCCCATTATTGATAGATTACTAATCTAAAATATCTACTTAGATGAAGAATGAAGTGATTATGGTATTTCTCGATAAATGCAAATTTTAATATACACGAGGATGGAAATAAGGGCATATCTAACACAAAGTACAATAAAGGATAACTCAACCACTATCAGATTATAAAAATGTACACTTTAGGTAAAGTTAGAGAAATAGAAATTCTAGACTCAAATACGAAGACCTATTTCATTCAAGATAAGCAGAAACCAAAAGTTTGAGCTCATGACATATATTAAACTTTGTTATTTATTATCCTACATAAAACTAATTAAAGCCAAAGGCTAGCATTTTAATCATCAAAGAAACTATTTCTTTGTCTACACGTATTCAGGTATCAAATTTGGTTTATTTTACATTGCTTCATATCTGAATCTACTAGTTTCTTCATTATTTGTACCCGTTCTTTACTTGGGAGGTTGGAATGAACATAGTCTGAAGCAAAAAAACACATGCTCAACAGAGTTCAAGAACCATTGCTCCTGAGATTCAACCACCACTTGTTCGAGGGGATTGTCTCAATAGACGAAAATTGTCACAAATTGTCTAAGCTTTAATCTTTCAAAGCAAAGACATATAATGTAATCGTATAATGAGTATTATCAATGGAAACGATTGTCTCAAATTAAAACAAATTACAGATTGTCTCAAATTAAAACAAATTACAGACATACAGTAATCGTGTAAAAAGAGGGATTACCTCGTACAAACATAAATATCACATTCTTGCAAGTTCTTCATCCAGGAGTCAAATTAAATGCTACGTTTGATTTGATCTCACATCTATGCCAAAAAAAAAAACCTTTACCTACAACATCAATCAACCAAGTCAACACACACATGCACACACACACACACAAAACAAAACAAAACAAAACAAAACAAAGAAGGTTAATCCATTAATTGCACCTCAATATTAACTCAACTAATTAAAATGATAATGTAGTTCAGCAAAGTGAAACAATCAGCTTCAAGTTGTAGCACATCTGTCAGAAGAGAAATATTTCTTTAAAGAAAGTAGTAGTATTCAGTAATTTTAGGCATAGTATCAAGCACCATAATTGCATCAGTGTGTAAATTAGATAGAAAGAGCACATGCATATAGAAATCTAAAAAGAACTATCCAAAATAACGAAATAAGTATTGTCAAATGTCCACCAAAATCTCATTAACAATAAATGAGTGTATTCAAAAAACAAAAGATTGAGAAAAACTCACCAGAATTGAGGTAAAATGCAGGGGAAAGATAAATTGAAACTCAATTTGAGATTTGAGAAGGAAGAGACTTCTACATGACTGTTTTCTTTTCCGTTTTCTAGCAGCCATCGGCTATCATCCCGACAGATTAGACAATTTTTGAGCATGTTTGAAATAACAGAGGAAAAACAAAAAAAAGGTGTTAAAGAACGAATCCATATGCAGAAAAGATGGTTGAAGAACCAAATCTCAAAACACCACCAGAAAAGGAGAGAAATCCTAAAGGAAACAAAAGCAGATAACAAGCTAGCAAATAGATTAATAAAATTTAAAAGAAAAAAAGCAGAAAGATTAACCAGAGAAATCTATATATTGAAAACCAAATGAGAAGAAATAGCGGTAGGGAAAAGAACAATAATCATCAAGAAAGAGAAGCCAGAAACGGAAGAGGATGGAGAAAGTAAAAAATGAAAAGACGATCCATAGTAACAAGAAGAAGCCAAAGTTTCACAATAGGTCTGCCTACCACGAACACGTGGAAAACAAAGGTGACATAAACACTCGTTGCTTAGAATGTTAGTAGCAAGTTTACTATAATAACCTTGGACGACGAAACATAATAGAACTTTCACTTATTTATATAATAAAAAAATATAATAAATAATATAAAAAAAATTATATATATATATAAACTAGTGGGAATGGCCCGTGTTGAGCCCGGGTCCAAGCTTCATAAAAATAGCAGCTTATATTAATACTTTCTATAGAGAACGACTTGCAGTTTGATCAATTATGTATCGGGATATGTTAGTTGATTTATTAAATATTATGGTCTCTGAGACGAATAGCATCGTGATCACATTAAATTATCCTTTGGATGACAGTAAGATTCTTTCAAGTTAGTCCTAAAAAGTTGTATATATAGCAGAGCGAAGAAAACAAATTCAAGCCAAAAAAAGGTCATATTTACTGCTAGTCTTTCAACCCACTATTTACATTAGGTACGACACCAATATGTTTTACCGGCTAACAAAAATATAAATGTACTGCCAGTAAGTTACACAAAGTGAACTGCGGTGTCCATATTTTCTGTAATATTGAAAACAAAACGATGTCAGTAACGCCAAGTGGCAACATATTCTTGTAGCTGAAAAAAGTAGGTGTTGTTCTTTGCATTACCTGTCAAACACAAGCTAGTGATCTTCAAACACGTACTTACATAGCAGGAGAAGACATATATACAGGCATTTTACAGAGTTTTAACACCCTGCGAACAAACACAGGCGTAATATCTATAATGATGCCATTATTCGTCAACCAAAAAATATTATTAGTGAAGCACAATGTATATTGAAATTATGTTTGCATAGTCTTAGTCAATTATGCCAATACAAGGGAAATAAAAGTGCAAGGTAGAATGTGTAAATCAATTCAAGCACAAGAATGTCTTAGAAAACCTATACATATAAAGTGCTACTACTCTATAAGTATTTTTATCAGGAATAGAAAGTGCAACAATACTGAATTGAACAAAATAAGTCAGTTGATTCAACAATTATGTAATATATTATCATAGGAACTTAGAGAGTTCTTTTCTTGGCATGAATATTGAAATATTACTAATATTTAATGAAAGATAGTACACTTGAAATTTAACTAACAACGGCTTGTCAACATGATCAACACCATATTATTTACTAATCATCAGGCACATTAGGAATCAACATGAAACTATTATTTTCATTGTTTGTTCTTTTGGATTGGCTGCTAGAGAGCGTTCTTTGGAGAGCATGAATGTGAGTGAATTAGGATTTATGAATGAATATAGAATGGAATGAAACGTGCAATAACCCTTTTTTTATTTAAAGTTTCTGTTGAATTGTTTGTGCTTGAACTATAATCTGCTACTCCTACATCATAAGTCAAAGAAGTAATTCTTGAACATGAATAACAAGCTCTTAAAAGTTTATCACCTTTAAGTATGGGAAAAAGTAATGAAAAAGTTGAAATAAGGTTTATTAACCTTCATTTTTTCTTGGGGGGAGTCTCCACTTCAGTTTGTTGCCTCTTGGTAGAAGAGCCACCTTCTGTACTTGACTCGTTCTTCAGCTCTCCTATGGGTGTAACTTGTTCCACATTCGACTGACTGCTGTCTTCCTTTTCTATCTCTTTCTCAGCTCAGCATTTTCCAATTTAGTGTTACTGCTCTCTCCAACTTCTTCGGATGCTACTGGTGCGGGCAATTGAAACAAATCTTTCTTCACAGAGTAGGACACAATGAACAACCGCATATCAGAAGTTCTGGAAAATATAGTTCTCAGTTGTATCTTGAAGAGTTTATGAGGAAGGCGATGTCGAACATGTTGAAGAGGTAATGGTTGGCCCTGCAGGAGAGAAAAAGATGAATTGAACACATCAAGATAGTGGTCAAAAGTAATATACTCCCTTTTTAGCCTATAAGACAGAAGAGAAAGAACTAAGAGTACACTTGCTTTCACATTATCATAATTTTAACAAAGCTTCTCCAATTGCCATCAACAAGATACCTTTGCCGAGATTACTTCACAGATATCCGCGGCGGTCATATCAAGAAATTTCTCTCCTAAATCACCTATTAATGTTGCAACAGCTGATCGACTGCCATCTGTCATTACAACCTCAAAGCGTGCTCTAATAGCAACAAAAAAGAAAAAGCATAAGTAACACTAAGAACCCCACAGGAAAACAATTGTTAGTAATAGTCGAGTTTCTTGGTTTCTTAGAAAGGAATGAAAATGATCTTCATAAACCAATTTTTTTTTTGAAGTTTTAGAAACACCAAACTGTTCTTCAAGGGAATAAAGTTTCTTTAACTTGAAACAACAAATCTACCATATTGAGCTTTACAAGCAGAGGCATTCATAAACTAAATGTTTCACGATGTACTGCCAAAGCTAGAATATATATATATATATATATATATATATATAAGAGAACATGATTTAAGCATCAAGTAAATTAACTCATCTCTTTGATTTACGTTATTTGATTTTCATAAAGCCAATGACAGAAGATACTTTTTTTGTTTGAAGATGTCGAATGAACATGTTTTATTAGGCTTGGACTCGAACTCGCAATACCTGGGTGTTAACATTCCACGTTTTTTGCAGCTCGCACAATGAATAATTTTGGGCGAATGAGTTTTGTAGTGTTGCCCGCAGTGTGAACACAATAACTCATAGAAATCTTGGTTGTCAGTCGGCAACGACAACTTACCTTCCACTTCAAAGAGTTGTATCTGCGAAAGAGGGGGGTATAAGTAGATTTATTGAGTTGGAGTTAAAATACTAAAGTACTTTATATGTACACATATTAACATGGATAAAATACACATACAGGAGATTGTGATGGAATATCAGCAATGGGTACAATATCATTGTGTTCTGGCGCAAGCACAGGTGACGGAACAGTCAGTGTATAATTTTGTTGACTGTATCTCATCAATGTTGGTCTGTTGTCTCTGACCCTGTACGTGTATCGAAAATTTCAATGCCAACAAATGTGAGGTAGATTTAAAATGATACAAAAAGGTTGGGACAAACTTTAAAAACGTAGAACAAAGTAGGAGTGGGTGGTTTCAATGAGAAATTATTGCGGCTGTTACACCAGTAACATAAAAAATTAAAAGAAAGAACCAAAGAAAAAAACTACATCATTCAGTTGACCACAACTGTAATGTAGATAAGATAATTTTTCAGTTGACCACTGCTCCAACATATAGCATATATGTGCTATGTAAACATATAGTGTAGACACTTTGTAAGAATACAGATAAAAAATTCTGGTTATTAGTAGAATAAGTTAATTTTTACAGACCCTGAATCACAGTATCACCTTGTCTGTCATATTGTAGAGCAACTATCGTAAGAATTAACGTGGTGCAGTGCTATTTTAACGATGATCAACGAGATACAAGTACATATTGGAAGCTCATAAAAATACTGGTTGGCCTTACTAATGTTATATATACCATACGAAAATGGTCAATGATCTACGGACAAAGTCACACATCCCCAAAAAATGTTCAGTAAATTATTTAAGTGACAAAGTTTGCATATAAGCTGTAAGATTTTAAACTGATAAAGTTATATTGGAAAAGGAGATGCAATGTAGCTGAAGAGCATTTCAACGAAGGTACGTGGATACCAAAATGTTGTAAACATGTAATTAACTGAAAGAATTTTTTGTTAATGTATAGCCCGCTAAGCATATCCCTTTTTTCGTAAGAAGGGAAACACGGTGGTACCACAAGGAATTGCATATGCTGGATCATCTAGTTTTACCGTAGATGTTTAGTTTGGATGAAATAAAGATCGAAGTACAAAATTCGGTTACATAAATATTTGTTCCATACCAGTTCAAAAGTTCCCCAACCCGAGGATATGGTGGATTTATCAGTATGACCGAGTTGTACCTTGTTGATAATGATAATCCTATATGGTACATTATGTTAGTAAAGAATTCATAACACATTCCTTGTAGTACAAAAAAAAGTGTAAGTTTTTCCATACCAGCATAGTTGGTTCGGTTAATTCGTTTTGCTACAATTATTGGATATTCAGCAATCTGTGCAGCTAGGATGCTTCCGTCAGCATCGGCGAAGTCTTCCCACAGCGTAAAGATAGTAGGCCTCACACTACAATAGAAGGAATGGATAGTAAGTAACAATAATTATTTTGTTACTCTATTTATTACATCGTTTAATAAAATCAATGCTATTTGTTTGTCTTTGTGTTGTATTAATGCTTTTCTGTAGTGTAGTAGGTGTGAAATTTCGCTTCCCTTCAACCTTCTCTTTCTAGTTCAACTTAATATAAACTAAAATATATATTTAGCTGAGAAAATCTTTCTGCGTGAAAATTTAGTTTTATGATTTTTTGAAAACGAGATTGTCATATGGTATCTCGCTATATATTTGTGGATAATTCTTTTTGGATGCTGTAGTGAAAGTTGTAAGGTAAACAGAATGGCAGCAGACTTACCTGGTATCCATTAGGATGATTTCACGACATTTGTTATTGTTAGAGCCAACATACTTTACCGAGTCACATTTCACCACAACGACAATTATGTCTGTTTAATAAAAATTGTAAGTGGCTTATAATTTAGACCAATGTGCACAGTCCCAGAATGTAAGGATACAAATAAATTTAATTGTTAAAGGATACTATATGTAAAATAATGGTTACCAAATTTTGTATTTCGCTATTGGTCGTGCAGATATGCAAAGGGTACAGTATTCAACCTCGTCGGAGGCGGGAGCGGTGGGTCTTGTATGTTATCATCTTTCACCTCTTCGACGACAGTGAATTTGTATATGACCCATTCAAAACGGTTGATAGGTACTCCGTAGGGTAAAGGAACCCTCACTTTTGCGGTAGATATCAAGTAAGTGGAAAACGGGGTGAGTTTTTCTGCATATTTTTCTATGTCTTCCCCGTATAGAACAACGGCCACTTGCTCTTCCTGCATTTGATAGATGATATGTTACTGAACTACTCTAGGGGAAGTGTATCCATATAGACATATGAAGACATATAGATGTAAAATATTGAAATATTAAAATACTGAACAAGTACAGTATGAGCAACCTCAAACTCATGAAACACAATGGATAACCAATCTATACAGGAATTGAAATTCGTAGGAGAACTACAAAAGAAAAAGGGGCGCCAGGAAGAATATTAGTCAGTCATAAGGCATAGCTAAAGTTGTTTCATACCTAAAACGTTTCAAGGACAACACATGATTGAAATAATTTGTCCATTATGAAAGTGTAAGTTTACTACATTGGAGGAAACAACTACAGTTAATCCTTCAACTTACTAAATAAAACATATCTGATCAGATGACACAAGATAAACAATATGGTTTCAATAATCTGTCAGACGCGGAAGGATAACTATGAAATGACACTCCTACAGTTGAAGAAAATATCTAAAGTGCTAATTTAACGAATGAAAATCGGTCGACAAGAGTCTATGAAATAAGAGGGCACTTTAAATTAAAAGGAAACATATTCCTATGTCTATGCCCAGGTATTTGCAAGAAAATTAAGTCATATTTTGGGTATAATAGTACTTATATTTAATTTGCATTATGCAAGTAATTTGTGAGCTGAAGTACTTTAAAGAACCGTTTGTAGTATTATTAGCATTGTGGGTGTGTGTTCAACAAATATACGATCTATCGGATGTGTACTAATTAAGAGTGCTTTCATTTACTCTGTTGTTTGAAATACTATATGTGATCCGATTTTAACGTGATTTTATATTGTTTATTGTAATACATAATTTGGAATTTTCAAAACGCTCCCTAAGATACAAATAGCATCTTCTTAGAATTTAGAAAGGTTTATATTACTTTGTGTAACGTAGCAGATCTCATAATCATATCTCCGAAGATAAATTTTAAGCTAAAAATAATTAGAGGTACTTAATCACAAGCTTATCATCATGAATAATTTATGGATATCTGTTTTATGAGATTGTAGCCCTGGAGAATTCAGATTATTGGCTTGGTACGGTTTATCGGTTTTATTTGTACACCCCTACTCTTAACTGCTCAAGTTTCATTTGAATTCGTACTGATGCATTCTTCTTGCTCTTTAATTTCTTAAGATGTAAGAAGTTTATGCAAATTCCAAACGCGACGACTGCAGAGTTTACTGCAGACATATCTTTCTGGACAAATAAAGTACCATAAAGGCAGAAAAAAGTAATCCAAAGAAGAAATTCCAAAGTTTGGTACCACAACTTTTACCTAAAAAATCACATGTCAGACATACATGAATGGTAAATGCGGAATATCTACTTTCATAAAACATCTCGAACATTTAGTTCCTCCCATAGGCAGTGTGAGAGAAACGATTAAACTTATGGTTACGTAAGTTGCTGTATTTCTTTATTTTTGTTCAATTAAAGAATACTGGAGATTGCAATCATATTTGAACCAGTATAATAAGAACGGACATGGTAGTTAGAAGATTACTCTTTCGTCTCGGACAACAGCAATCTGGAATCGCGTCCTCCCATCTTTACTTTGCCTTGGCCGAGGTTTCTCAATGAGTTGTACCTTTGACGTCCACTCTTTTGTTTGTGGAGTGATCCTATCAATAGTTAATCTGTGCTCCATGTATTATGTAGACTCTACATTGCAGGAAAAAAAAAGACATCATCAGTATATACTGAAAGATAGAAAAAGCAGGTGCACACAGATAACAAAATGGATGACCTGATTAGACGGATTTAACTTTCCATTGTATAAATTATATAAAGTGACAATTAGCACACAAACTTGGCATTATTAGTTAAAAAGATCATTCATGGCTCATTGGCTTGGCCTTGTATACCTAATGACTTTGTAGAAGCTAACGAATTGTTTTTTACTGTACTATATTTTGTCATGCAGATATGCCTCTCCACGATCATATTAACCGATGCCACAGCGTCCTATTGATTCATTTTTGTTGGAGCAGTCATGTGCGCAAAGAGCAGCAGCTGTAGTTTTCATCGCTTGAGCGAGTACAAGCTATTTGCTACCGATCGGATTGCACATCATCAATATCCTTCATCAGTTATTTCATTTTTTTAAATAGGATACTAACTCTTCTTGTCGGAATATCCCTATAAAGTAGCTTTTTAGATGATTTCTTTGTGAACTGTTAGTTTAGTAGTCAAATAGGAGTAAATAGCCTTAAACCCTAATCCTATATGTATTAGGAGTATGACATGTATTATCTATATATATGGCTCATTGTATCATTGTATAATGAAAATAAAGAATATTTTCCCGTGTATTCTCACATGGTATCAGAGCCACTAGTGAGAAATCCCCGTTGTGCAATTACCAGCGAGTCCGGGCAGTCACCGTGCCTCTTTCCGGTGACTTTCAGGCCATTCTTTTACTAAATCCCGCGTTATAGGTCGTTGGGCGGCCGGAAGGTTGCCACGAGTAAGTAAGTTTGGGGGACCAAAGGCAGTTCTCCGTGCACCGGACACGTAGCTTACCGAATCAGTTGCGACACGGATGGGCTTTCTTTACGAAAATAACACCACAAGAAGGTGCAGATTTCTCAGGCGACCTAACCCCAGAAAACCACCCGGCAGAACCCTAGTCACGCGCCTCCAGACCATCTGACGCCGGCGGCGCGTCAGGCCCACGCGCCGGCACGTGAACCACCCTTCGGTCACCTTTTTCGAAAACTCCTTCAGGACAGTCTAACCGTCTACGAAATCCGACCCCACCCATACTGTTTTCGTTCGATTCTGACTACTTTGAGTTTTTCCGGCGACTACACAGTCCTTTTCCGGCAGCTACAGTGTTCCCTTCGTCAGTTTCAGGGAATTTCCAATTGGTTCTTTCTATTATTTGGGTATAATTTTATAGACCCCTCTTCACTCCAACGATATCTTTTGGNCGGATGACAAATTTAAAGAAACATGAATTAGATATGTCTACTTACTTGGGACAAGTACAGGCAGTCATGGAGGAATTTAAGAAGTTGATGCCAGTTTCTGCTAGTGTTGAAAAGCAACAAGAACAACGACAAAAGATGTTTCTAGTTTTTACTCTTGTTGGACTTCCTAATGATCTTGACTCAGTACGTGATCAGATTTTGGCTAGTCCGACTGTCCCCACAGTTGATGAATTATTCTATCGATTACTTCGCCTTGCTGCAGCACCAAGTCACCTAGTGAGCTCATCACAGACACTTGACTC
>ML300607.1:1112-11855 GCA_005239495.1 Nicotiana undulata | reverse complement strand
GGCACCAGGTCAATACCAAAATCAATATCCCTGTCAGGTGGCATGCCTGGCAGGTCTGCAGGATACATCCGGAAAATCACGGACTACGGGAACAGAATTAACAGATGGAGTCTCACTACTAACATCCCTCACAAACGCAAGATAAGATTCACACCCTTTCTCAACCATACGGTGAGCCTTTAAATAAGAAATCACTCTGCTAGGCACATGCTCTATAGACCCCCTCCACTCAACTCTCGAAACTCCGAGCATAGCTAAGGTAACGGTCTTAGCGTGACAATCAAGAATAGCATGACATGGGGATAACCAATCCATGCCCAGAATTACTCGAAATCGACCATACTCAGTAACATCAAGTCCACTCGGGTCTCCAGGCCCCCTAATAGATATAAGACACGACCGATACAGACGGTCCACAACAATAGTATCACCCACCAGAGTCGAAACATGAATAGAAGTAACTAGAGACTCACGGGGCATATTCAAAAAATGAGCAAAATAGGATGAGACATAAGAGTACGTGGAACCAGGGTCAAATAAAGCCAAAGCATCACTGTGACAAACTGAAATAGTACCTGTAATCACTGCATCTGACGCCATAGCATCAGGCCTAGCCGGAAGTGCATAAATACGTGGCTGGCCTCCACCTGCTCGACCTCCCCCTCGAGGACGGCCTCTAGCTGTCTGACCACCACCCCTGGCTGTCTGGGTAGGTGGTGATATGACTGGGGCTGAAGCCGAGGGCTGAACCCTCTGCTGGGATGAACTACCAAAATGACAGGGACATTGCCTCCACCCATGTACGGGCTCTCCACACTCGTAACAATTTTCTATAGCTGGGGAAAACGAACGAGAACCTCCACCCTCTGATAACCACCAGACGAACCATGCATAGAAGAGCCTTGATGAGATGATGCTCGGGCGGAGCTCTGAGCTGGAAGGGCACTAAAGGATGAACGTCCCTGATGAGCATTGCGAGGACCCTGCCCCGACGATACACCACTGTACGCTGGGCGACTAACTTTGGAGGTTTAAATGAACGACCTCTGATAGGCTGAAATTTCCCACTAGAAAGGGCACCACTGAAATTTCCTCATCCCCGAGGCCTCTTGACCTCTCTTTCCTCACGATCCTGCCTACGAACCGACTCAATATCCCGAGCAATATCAACAACCTGCTCAAATGTAACTCCAGACACCCTCTCTCTGGTCATCAAAATCCGAAGCTGATACGAGAGACCATCTACAAACCTCCTAATCCTCTCCCTGTCAGTAGGGACAATCTCAGACGCATGTCTGGCTAACTCATAAAACCTGATCTCGTACTAGGTAACTGATAATTCTCCCTGGCGCAGCTACTCAAACTGCCTACGCTGCTCGTCTTTGTGGGACTGAGGAACATATTTCTCCAAAAATATCGTGGAGAACTGCTGTTAGGTGAGAGGTGCTGAACTAACCGGCCTACGCCTATGGAATGATTCCCACCAAGTAAAAGCAGCACCCGCGAACTGAAATGTAACAAACGAGACTCCACTGGTCTCCAAAATACCCGCAGTACGTAGTATCCTATGGCATTTATCAAGAAAACCTTGGGCATCCTCACCCTCTGTTCCACTGAAAGTCGGAGGCTTAAGTCTGCTGAACCTTTCCAACCTACGCTGCTCATCCTCAAGCATAGCAGCGACCACAAACTCCTGAGCTGGAGCAACCGGCTGAACTGGGGCCGCTCCTGGTGCCTGAATACCCCGTACAACCTGCTCAGGTGTCCGGGTAGCTGGAGTCTGATTGCCTCCCCTGGCTTGAGCTGCAGTGGCAGTAGTAGACATAGCAACTGCCTGAACCAAACTAGGACACACCGTCAATATCTGAGCCAGGGTCTCCTGAAGACCCGGAATAACAATAGGCACTACCGGTGCCTGAGCCTGTTCTGTTGGGGCTCCATCGATTGGAACCTGATCCTGAACGATAGGGGGATCCTGTGGTACCACCCCAGCTGCTGCTTGAGCTGGTCCCCANCTAGCCAACCATCACATTACTACGCACTTGTTCTCATTTAACAGTTCATAATGCAAAATAAACAGCAATTCAATAAAGAATAATTTATATAGGTTTAACGCCCCCAATAATAACCTATCAACTCTAAACATCCTCCCAGAACTGGAGTCAATAGTCATAAGCATCTAAGAATAATTAAATCTAACTCTGCTAAAACTATAATATAAGTCTCTGAATCAAGAGCTAAAAACATAATAAGGAAGGGAAATGGAGAAGCTGTGGACGCTGGACAGCTACCTCGAAATCCCGTGACTGCTGCTAACGAACCTGCATCAGCTACTGCTGCGAGATCGTACCTGGATCTGTGCACAGAGGCATAGGGAGTCTTTATGAGTATGCCAACTCAGTAGTAATGAAAAGAAATCACAGTCTGAGAAATATAAAGCACACAAACAGATACACCATTTCACAACAACCAGTAAAACATCAAGTCACCAAGTAGTATTTAGCAGATTCATAGGTTCAAAAACCAGTTCCAAACTCCTTTGAAAAAACAAGTAAATATCAAAATATCTCAGTAAAATTCTTAGTAAAATCCAGTTTGAAACTGAAGTAAATCGTAGTTCGAAACATAGTAAAATCATCATAAATGCGCCCCTCGGGAAAAAATCATTTATCGTAACCATGCCCTCATGCATTCCCTCAATCACTCAATATCAATCATCACTCAGTATCAATCATCACTCAGTATCAGTCATCACTCAGTATCAGCCCCGCGGGCAATCATCATCACTCAATCGGTACCGGCGCTCACTGGGGGTGTGTTACAGACTCTGGAGGGGCTCCTACAGCCCAAGCGCAATAATAACATAAGTCCTAGAAGCCTTCTCATCTCTCTCATGAGGCCTGGAAGCCTCCTCACATCACTCATAAGGCCTGGAAGCCTCCTCACCTCTCTCATAAGGCCTGAAAGCCTCCTCACATCACTCATAAGTCCTGGAAGCCTCCTCACATCACTCAGTCAGACACTTTCAATTAGCCTTTAGGCCATAAACAAACCGGGTTCTCAACCCAAAATAGTGTTTTATTTTTCAATAAATAGTATCAAAATACTCGAAGTGTCAAAACCATTTATTAGGAAAAGACTGAGTGTATTTCACAACATATCAAGTGGGGAAACACAGTAAAACAGTCCCCCAAGGGGTAAACAGATCGGCCCTAGTCCCCAAACACGACTTACAACCCAAATCATATCATAATAAAATAGTACTAATTAAGCATATGCTTAAAAATCGGTTTAGCAACTCAATATTCTCCTAAATAGGAAAGATGTTTCCAAAGTTTCCACCTTTTTATTTCAAAACCCGTGAAAGGGTGCATAGTCCGGGGTTTCATACCCTCATGACAGGATTTCAAGACATTACTTACCTCAAAACTAGCCCGGTTTATTCCGCAACATGCTTGCCTCTCGAATCAACCTCCTAAGGCTCCAAATCTACCAAGTTCAGATTTTTATCATCAACATATGTTTAAGGAATAATTTCCAATTGAAAAATATCGAATTTAACTCAAAATCCGAAACCGGTCAAAACCCGACCCCCGGTCCCGCATCCCGAAACTTAGAAATTTTTACAGAAAAGTGTTCTTCATCTTCTCACGATTCCGTACATATAAAGAACGCCAACATTGGAGTTCGTTTGACCCCTCAAATCGACCATTGAAGGTCTCATAATCTCATGCCCCAAAATCCTATTTTTCTACTATTTTTTATGAATTAAAGGCTGAGATTATGGCCTTTAATCACCCATAAACGAGTTTTAATAATCAAGTTACTTACCTCTGCGATACCCAATGATGTTCTCCTTCAATAATCGCCCAAAAAGCTCTCCTCCGCTCAACAATGGTGTAAAAGAGGGTTTAAGTCGCGGAGGGTTTGTTATTTAACTGCCCAGTTATTTGTTCTCCGCGATCGCAACCTTGGTCCTGTGATCGCATAGTGTTATGGCTTTTGACTTCCGCGATCTCAGCCTTAGGCACGCGATCGCACAACATTTCTGACCACCTGACCCCACGCGCCCCAAACGCTCTACGCGATCGCAAGAAACCTCACGCGACCGCACTGCCTAACCTACTCGTCCTCTGCGATCGCGGGCATACTTATGCGATCGCAGAGAGTAAGTCCTGACCCCTCTCAAAATTCTCTATGCGATCGCAGAGAGTAAACTTTTGCTGCACTGACACCAGAAAACCAGCTATGTATTCAAGTTTGAATGAGTCCGTTAATCACCCGAAATCAATCCCGAGCCCCTCGGGACCCCAACCAAACTTACCAACAAATCCCATAACATCATTCAAACTTATTTGCACTCTCAAAACACAAAAACTAACATCAAAACTCCAAATTTGCATCAGATTCAAGCCTAAGAACTTTGATATTTCTAAAATTCACCAATGATGCCGAAACTATCCAAATCAACTCCGATTGACCTGAAATTTTGCAGACAAGTCCAAAATGACATTACAAACTTGTTCCAACATTTGGAATTCCATTCCGACCCCGATAGCCTATTTTCCACTGCCGACCGGAATCGCCAAAAACTAACTTTCACCAATTCAAGCCTAATTCTACACCGGACATCACAAAATTATTCTGAACACACTCCTAAGTCCCAAATCACCTAACGAAGCTATCCGAGCAATAAAATCCGCATTCCGAGGTTGTTTACCAATAAGTCAACTCTTAGTTGACTTTTCCTATTTTTAAGGCTATTTTTAAGGACTAAGTGCCGGAATTCTCATTTAACCATTTCGATTCCAAGCCTATCAACTCTAACACATTAATAACAGAATAACCAATCTATAATAAGTCAATAACAACAGTTATAATGTAAGTTTTTTTCGTAACGACAGACCAGATCGTTACAATACCAGCTAAGGTTGGGATTAAATCCCTTATTTCTGGAACAAATAAAAGGTGATATATTTATGGGCCAAGTCACCTGCAATGAGGACCGTTTACTATAATATGATTTTAAAATTATTAGAGCACAGTTCCAGAATATAAACTATGATAATTTATCTTGATAACGCTGGTTTAAATCCAACTTGGTTTAGCACAAATTGTATGCCTCCAATTATAGATAAACCTTTGGTTATGAGATGTATTATTTAACATACAACAACACTTGCACGCATCTAGCCAAGTTATGATAACTTCTACCTATCACAATTGGTTCATGGTCAAGAACCAAATAAGTTTTATCTAGAAATATGAATGTTCTATATGATTTAATTATTCCACTGCAATGCACAATGATGGGTCCCCAAAGAAAGTTGGGGATATGTTTTGGTGATCCCAGCATTAGGGGGAGAAAATTGGAAGCTGAAAAAGTAATCATGGAATGAATTATTATGAGTGTACCTAGATCCTCGTACAAGAAAATGTGAACTTTAAGTTCAAGTGACAATTCATTTATAAAATATTATCGGCGCATTTGCTGACCCGGCTAAATGTCATATTTCAGCTGCTAATGCTCCAAATAGAATAACGTCCATGATTGACAGAGTTTATGGAACGCATGAAGCGTAATAGACTAATCGGTTCCAAAGATAAAAATCCTTGAAGAAGGAGAGGAGCAAATGATAAAGATGGTCATACTAAGGAGGCAAGTGAACACTTTATAAGACCTTATGGAAGAGGCTCAGGTACCTGAAAATAATGACATCTCGATAAGTTATGTCTTTATTGTGTGATGATGGAACTGATGTAAATAATCATTGATGATATTATTGATATAATATATCACTCAATATTATAAATAGTGACGAGGATCTTGAGCTCTAATCTGTCATGAAATTTGGACAGATAAATGATTCGTCAATGAAAAATACGCAATCAAGATTTACTTCACTTGGAAAACGTGAAGTTTTGGACTGATAGTCCCAACATCTGAAAGTATAAAGTCGGTGGGGTGACACAAGATTTTACGTAAATGTCTTGACATTGATTATATGGAAATATTTTCAGATTTTAGTCTGACAATACCTGATAAATTTGATATGCGTATATAAAATCATTGAAGGATTTGAACTGTTCTAAAGCATATTAAGGTTCCTAAGAAATTCATTAAATAAAGTTTCAGCAAATTCTTATGTGGATTAGAGCTATCATGGCGTACATGATTTATTTTTGTGTCAACTGCAATTGATGCACTATGTATCATTCTAGAACCACGAGTATAACAATATGCTAGCGAGATATAATTTAATTCCTATATACAGATACTGGAATACTATTAGGATTATATTTCAAAAGGAATCATTGATAAAGATTTGTTTATTCTAACAAATATTGTCAAGGTTATGTTGGTTATCCAAATGCAAGGCATGGTTCGTTGTTCAGATAATCTATTTGGTTGTGAGGGTACTGCCAAATTATAATATTCAACAAGATTTCAGTTACATTGAAGATGATACTGCATGCATAGCTCAATCGAAAGAAGGACTATTGAAGGAGACAAAATAAAACGTATTTCATCAAAGTTTTATTTCAGACATGATTGATGTTCAACAAATTTGTTCAAGTGATAATTTGGCAAACTTCTTCACAAGGCATTGCCAACTTCAACAATTGAGAAGTTGTTATACATGATTGGAATTCATCGTCTTTGAGATATCAAGTGATATTTTTGTCAGGGGGAGTATAGCATGCGCTACACTCTTTTTACCTTAGCTAAGATTTTATCCCACTGGGTTTTTCTGGAAAGATTTTTAATGAGGATGCAAATAATGCGTATTACAAGATATGTGTACTCTTTTTTCTTCACTAAATTTTTCCCCATAGGGTTTTTTCTTAGTAAGGTTTTAACGAGGCATATTATCTATAGACATCCAAGGGGGAGTGTTATGATATATAATATTGTATAGTGGATGTCTATAACTCCTAAAGAAGTTACTACCACTACTCTTCTCCATTATTCCCACTACTTCTTACCATTATAGTTGTAACTCCCACACTTCCATAACCTTCTCCATGATCTTCCTCCATGATCTCAATAGTTAATACCATGTTCATGGCATCCCTTTGTATTACCTAGATCATCCTATAAATAGAGGGTTTAAGTATCAAATTGTATACACTTGAAATACTTGAAAGAAATAAGAAGCTCTCATATCTTGCTCTCTACATTCTTGTCTATTTTCTTGTTTTATATTATTACTTTGAGCTAAGTTTCTTAACAAACTTGTATTAATAGCATGTTTGGCCAAGCTACAAAATCAGCTTATTTGAGAAGTAATTTTTCTCAAAAGTACTTTAGAAGTGAAAAGCAATTTGTGTTTGCTAATTATTTTGAAAAGCACTTCTGAGAAGTAATTAGTGTTTGATTTAACTTTTAAAAACTGCTTCTAAGTGTATTTTTCAAAAGTACTTTTCAAAAATGTACTTTTAGAGAGAAACTACTTTTTTCTGCTTTTTCAATACTGCTTCTGCTTCTCCTAAAAGCACTTTTATCAAGTGGTTTACAAAAGGGACGTTTCTTTTGATGAATAAATGGAAATTTTACCTTGTCAATTTTTGGCAATGTCATTTTTCTCTGTGCTTTCACACAGGAAGGATCCATATAAACCAATTATCCAATCATTCCCGTGACTTTATGGGCCGTATTTGCTGCCCAAACGACAGTTTTCCTAGTGTTCTTGTAACATATCTATGTTACGATATACTATAATCCATGTATTTGTTATAGTATTCTTTATGAAATAAATATTTATTTAATTATTTGCTTAATTCGATAAAGTTATATTTTAAATAGATCATCTATGTGTGTGCATGGCCTTTGCTTAATAGATGGTTTATATACTATAAACCACATATTTTGTTATAGTATTCTTAATGAAATAAATGTTTATTTATTTATTTATTCAATTCAATAAAGTTTTATTTTAAATAGATCATGTATGTGTCTGCGTGGCCTTTGCTTTACATAAAAGATGATTTAGAATATTGAGTTTAGCTTATACATGAAAGATTAAACCATTGGTTCTTATAAGGCATAAAGTTTATGATCACAATCTAATGATGGAATTGGACAAACCATCGGAATGGTTGTAGCACAAGGTTAAATATAATTTATCTGGATTATAAGACTGGTTTAGTTCTGGCTTTGTGTGCTAGTACATTTTGTATGAATTGAACGGATCACGACTTAATAAAATAATTATCTAATCCATTCAAAGTATTTGTACTCTTAATATATGTATTATTATTATTAGTTGTGTGTTATTTATTTTTTTGATTTATTAAAAGCGAGACTCTTTCATGGGTCAATAAACCTGGTAAATTGGACAAAGTAACATACATTGGCGAATAATAATTAATTGATAGAATTCTTGTCTCGATTTTGAAATTGATGATACTGCTTTATTGAATCTTATAAGTTTTTATGTGTAAACTTGTCACGACCCGAAATCCCACCTTTCAGACCGTGACTGTGTCTAACGTTGAACCCGCTAGACAAGCCAACGTACACAACACTTTGACATCTATAAAACAACGTAACAGTAATAAAGCCAATTAATCTTCCAACCTCTACTGAAATATCTCAATTTCCTTAACTTTCAACCTTTACCGAACATTTCCAAATCACTTCAAATGTTTTTACAGCAGAAAAGTAATAATATTCCCAAAACGAATAATGAAATGATAAAGGTAACAACATCACAAATATCCCAAAACCGGGGTGTCACAACCTCACGAACTAACTAACTGAGTGCTAAATACAAAGTCTGAAAGAAATACATAATTGTCTTGGAACTAGAAGAAAAAGGCAAGACAATGAGGAAATCCAAATGTAGGAGAGACACCAAGGCCCACGAACGCCAGCGGGTATACCTTGAAGCTCTGGGTGGACTGAAGGTGACTCCCTTAGTGCGGTCCACTGGGTCCGGATGCGGGATCTGCACAACATTAAGAAGTGCAGTGTAACATCAGTACAACCGACCCCACGTACTAAGTAAGTGCCGAGCCTAACCTCGGCCGAAGTAGTGACGAGACTAGACTTGACATTAACGATAACCTGTCCTATTCTACAGCAGGTAACAGGGAATAACACAAGGCAGGAGATAAACCGGCAAGTAGGGGATACGGGAGCATTAAAGGGGGGACAAGTGAAATAAAGCAGTCACATCGATAGGTAGAAGTGATCAAGAGAAAACAATCCAACATAATCGACAACGAAACAATATAAATGTCAGAAAAATAAACAATGGCACGACATCACCCTTCGTGCTTTTACTCTCTTCCTCACAATGCAATGTAATCAAATATCATGGCACGGCATCACCCTTCGTGCTTTTACTCTCTTCCTCACAATGCAATGTAATCAAATATCATGGCACGGCATCACCCTTCGTGCTTTTACTCTCTTCCTCACAATGCAATGTAATCAAATATCATGGCACGGCATCACCCTTCGTGCTTTACACTCTTCCTCACTATGCAATGAAATCAAGTATCATGAAACGGCATCGCCCTTCGTGATTTACACTCTTCCTCACCAAACAATAACAGATAAATGTCAAGGAGTACAACATAGTGGAAATAAGCAATTCAGAACACCCGGCAAGGGGAAACCATCAAGTAGTAACTCAAGTAATGCCCGGCAAGGGTCTCAGCTATAATAAATTACCTCAATCACGTTCTCTACACTTGTATTACCATTCATATCAACACTTCTCAAACTCAATAGCCAATACTTTCAATCAAAAATAAATTACCAAGTAAAGACAATCTCATCATATACTAAACATGGGAGAAATACTGCAATTTCTATCAAAATAGACTCACGGGCATGCTTGACACACATTGCATAGGTACTCGTCACCTCACCTATGCAATGGACATGATATTCACTTAGCACATAGCAAATAATACCTATTCCCTCACCAAAGGTAGGCAAGACACTTACCTCGGGTCCAAAATAGAGCGATCAACCCTCTAACACCGCCTTTCCTATATAATCCGGCTCCGAAACAATATTATCTAGACATATTCAACTCAAGTATATCAATAATTACTCAATATCTCAAACCCATAGTCTAATTATCCATTTCTAATCATTCTTCCTAAAATTCCAAAATTTGACCCCGGGCCCACGTGGTCGAAACTCGAGGTTCGGACCAAAACCCGATCACCCATATCCCCACGATTAAGAATATACAATTTGTTTTAAGATTCGACCCCAAATTGGGGTTGAATCGCCCAAGAATCCCAAAAACATAACACTACCCATTTACCCCAATTTCTACCTTAAATTGCATGCTTTTAGGCCTAGATTCTAGTGATTAATGATGGAAGGTGGAAGAAAATGGAGTTAAATATATATACCTATGGAGCTGTGGAGGAAGGAGAGCTTGAATTTCGTCTATGGGGGTTTGGGGAAGAAGGAGGAAGTGAGAAAAGGGTGAAATTTCGTAATGGGTCTGTTTTGGGACTTAATGAAATAACTGGGCAAAATTAGCTTATGCGATCGCGGAGGCAGGAATGCGATCGCATAGAGACCAAGGCTGGGTGAACTGCGATCGCGGACGGGCTAATGCAATCGCAGAGGTACACGACCTCCACCTTATGCGATCGCACAAGGGAAAGAGCGATCGCACAAGGTATTTTCCTCCAGCTGCCTTTACCCACCTAATACACTATGCAATCGCGGAGTATGCTATGCGATCGCATAGTGCAACAGACTACCCC